>JAVQJG010089991.1:0-16305 GCA_036024015.1 Craterocephalus amniculus | reverse complement strand
AGGTTTCTCTTCCAGTGACCTATTCAAGAGAGTTTATTCCTGCTAACCCAAGTCACATTCCGACACCGAAAACAGCAAGGGCGTGGCCACACCTAGAGCATCTTGCAGAAGAGATTGCTCCTCTGATTGAATGCGATGTTGGATTGCTAATAGGATATAACTGCCCGCAAGCTCTGTTGCCCAGAGAGGTGGTGTCTGGGAAAGATGATGAGCCGTTCGCTCAAAGAACAGACTTGGGTTGGAGCATAATCGGCTGTGTCAGTCCTTGCATTGATTATGGTGATGCGATTGGTAGTAGTCACAAGATTATCATGAGACAGGTAACGCCTCATCCTCAGCCGCCTGCTACACTCACAAGTGAAGTGAGATACATATGTCGAACCCAAGTCAAAGAGCTGGTCACTCCATCAGATGTGATAAGGACGCTTGAATCAGACTTCTGTGAGAGGACAACAGAAAATGCAGATTTCTCTCAGGAAGATTTGCGTTTCCTATCAATAATGAAAGAAGAAATCAAAATAAAACCGGATGGTCACTGTGAGATGCCACTGCCATTTAAGGAAGACGAACCAATCCTTCCAGACAACAAAGTGTGTGCGAATCATCGCCTCAGATGTCTGAAAAGGAGATTTGAGAAGGACAAACAGTATCATAAAGATTATACAACTTTCATGAGTGAAATAATATCTCATGGAGATGCAGAAAAGATTCCAGTGGATGAACTTAACAAGAACCCTGCTTGGTACATTCCTCACCACGGAGTGTATCATCCACAAAAACCAGGGAAGATAAGAGTGGTTTTTGACTGCTCTGCAAGGTTTGAGGGTGTGTCATTAAATGACCACCTGCTTACTGGGCCAGAGTTAACAAACAGTCTGATAGGTGTTCTCTGTCGCTTTCGCAAGGGACCTGTAGCTGTGATGTGTGATATTGAACGTATGTTCCATCAATTTCATGTAAGAGCAGAAGATCAAGATTACTTGAGATTTCTCTGGTGGGACAACGGAGACTTTCACACTGAGCCATCAGTTTATCGTATGCGAGTACACCTATTTGGAGCAGCTTCTTCACCTGGCTGCGCAAATTATGGCCTCAGACACATTGCCTCCCAGGGACATGGCCATTTCAGTGAAGCAAGCATCCGCTTCATTGAAAGAAATTTTTATGTGGATGATGGACTGATAAGTGTTGCAACTGATGCTGAAGCAATAGAGTTGATCAGAGAAGCAAGACAACTCTGCAGCACAGGCAAACTAAGAATTCACAAGTTCATTTCCAACCGCAGTGAGGTTCTTGCATCTATTCCCAAGTCAGAGTGTGCACAAACAGTACAAAACAAGGATCTAGCTCTAGGTGAGCCACAGATAGAGAGAGCTCTTGGGATTAAATGGTGCATCATCTCAGATCAGTTCAGGTTCAAAGTGGTAGTCGATGAGTGTCCACTCTCCAGAAGAGGAGTTCTGTCAACTGTGGCATCGATCTACGACCCACTTGGATTTGTGTCACCGTTCATTCTGGTCGGGAAACAAATACTTCAGCAAATGTGTCGTGATAAGATTGGATGGGATGAACCACTTCCTGATGAGCTTCGACCACAATGGGAATCCTGGCTCTTGGACCTGAAAAACTTAGCTGATGTTAAAATAAAGCGATGTTATCTCCCAGACAACTTTGAACAAGTCCAGCGGTTTGAACTGCATCATTTCTCCGATGCAAGTGCTTCAGGCTATGGTACGTGTTCCTACCTGAGAGCAATCAGCATATCAAACCAAATTCATTGCTCTTTGGTTATGGCTAAGGCGAGAGTGACCCCTTCAAAGGTCACCACAGTGCCACGACTTGAGCTGACAGCAGCTGTTGTCGCTGTGCGTACAAGCGACCTCCTCAGAAAGGAGTTGGAGATAGAAGCCCAGGAGTTTTTCTGGACAGACTCGAAGGTTGTCTTGGGTTATGTCAACAATGATGCAAGACGATTTCACATTTTTGTAGCAAATCGCATTCAGCGCATTAAAGAGAGTACGAATCCAAGTCAGTGGAGACATGTGAAATCTGAAGAAAATCCTGCGGATCATGCATCAAGAGGCCTTTCAGCAAAGGGTCTTCTCACTTCCAGCTGGTTCACTGGACCAGATTTCCTCTGGCAGAAGGAAATTTCTAGTGATAGCATTAAGGTGGGAGACATTACAGCTGAAGATCCTGAACTGCAAAAGAACTTTGTGCACAAGACCTTAACAACACAAGACTTACTGTTCAGCCGCTTCGCAAAGTTTTCCAGCTGGAGTAGGTTAGTCAAAGCAGTTGCTAGACTCAAGCGCTACATCAGAGAGTTTAAATGCTCTACTTTAAGAACCAATGAGGCTTCAAGTCTCGAGGAGAGAAAGGAAGCAGAACTCACCATCATCGGTATTGTTCAAAGGGAGGTTTTCTCTGCCGAAATTGAAAACCTTCAGCACAAGAAGGAGATGTCGTCCAAAGCTAACAGGCTGCTCAAGCTCGATCCCTTTTTGGACGAACAAGGTGTACTGAGAGTCGGAGGTCGGCTGGAGTATTCTACACTGCTTTCGCACATCAAGCATCCAGCAATCTTACCAAGTAGCAGCCATGTATTGATTGCACACTATCATCAACAAGTGTATCACCAAGGACGTGGCATAACAATGAATGAGCTACGGTCCAATGGCATCTGGATCCTTGGTTGTAGTCAAGCGGTGTCTTCCTACATTTACAAGTGTGTCAAATGTAGAAAGTTCAGACGGAAAGCTGAAATACAGAAAATGGCAGACTTACCTCATGAGCGAGTAGAAACAACGCCTCCATTTACCTATTGTGGGATGGATTGTTTTGGCCCGTTCTACATTAAGGAGGGAAGAAAGCAGCTGAAGCGCTACGGTCTGCTGTTTAGTTGCTTATGCTCTCGTGCTGTACACATTGAAGTACTTGATGACATGACAAGTGATGCTTTCATCAATGCCCTTCGAGCCTTTATTGCTCTACGTGGAAATGTACGGCAATTAAGATCAGATCAGGGCACAAACTTCGTTGGTGTGAAGCGCGAGCTTATGGAAGCTGTGAAGGAAATGGATCAAGAAAACTTGAAACACCTTGGCTGTGAATTTGTAATGAACACACCATCTGCCAGCCACATGGGTGGAGCCTGGGAAAGGCAGATCAGAACAGTAAGAAGTGTCTTGACATCCATTCTCGATCAGTCCTCTAAAAGACTGGATAGTTCATCTTTGCGAACCTATTTTTATGAAGTCATGGCGATCATTAATAGTAGGCCTTTAACAGCACATCTGCTCAATGATCCCACTGGGCCACAGCCTCTGACACCCAACCACATTTTGACAATGAAGTCCTCTGTGATCTTGCCACCACCAGGTCGGTTCATAAAAGAAGATGTTTATCTTCGCAAAAGATGGCGCAAGGTTCAGTATTTGACAAATGAATTCTGGACCAGGTGGCGGAAAGAGTATCTGCTGAGTCTGCAACAGAGACAGAAATGGCACAAGATACACAGAAATGCAAAACCCAATGACATAGTGATTTTAGTGGATGACGCAGTACCACGAAATGAATGGAAGTTAGCCAAGGTCACACAAGTGTACCCTAGTGAAGATGGACACGTCAGAAAGGTGCAGTTGCTGATAAGTGATTCAGCACTTAATGACAAAGGAAGAAGAGTCACTAAACCAGTCTATCTGGAAAGACCTATTACCAAAACCGTAACCCTTCTTGAGACAGAGTAGCTCAGAATTGTGGTCATGAGTTCATTACATGAGGACAAAATGTTATTTGTATTTTCAATTTGAGTTTATTTAAAAATCATTGATGATTTGGTGGGAGGGTAGCTGCCATCAGTAGCAGAGCTTAATTTCAGTTTATAATATGAGAAATTTAATATTTACAGAAATAAAGATGCCAAAGCAGCACAAAACAGAGGTTAGTGACCTGCCAACTAAAATAACCTGTGCTCCATCCTGGGGCCAAGACTTATCAAAATTTACATGCTCAAATAATGAAAAACAACAAAATATGTTACCATTACAATGCTGATGACAAACAAGTCTACATAACCATCTCACTATAGTCCAATCCAATCACTGATCAAATCAGATTAGAGACTGGGTGTGTCAGAACTTTCTTCAGCTAAATGAAGACAAAACTTATATCATAGTTTTTGGAGCCAAAGAAAAAACATTAATAGTCTGCACTTAGCTTCAGACAGGTAAGCTAGAAACCACCAACAGAGCCAGAAACCTGGGTGTAGTCCTGGATTCAGAGATGGACTAATGTCTCTACAGGATTTAGAAAAACTTGTCCATGCATTTATCTTTACTTGACTAGACTACTACAGTGTCCTTACATGTCTCTCTAAAAAGTCCATCAAACAGCTGCAGTTAGTTCAGAATGCTGCAACTCTAGTCCTCACTAAGACCAGGAAAGTGGATCATATAACACCAGTCCACAGATCTTTAAACTGGCTTCCTGTTTTTAAGAAAAAAATTACTTCAAAATCCTGCGACTAATATTTTTCCCGAAAGTCACGATGTCATTATTAAAATAGTTCCATAAACTGAAATTCAGACTCACTGATTAATATTTTTCTTCCTCTCTACACTGTAGTTCCATCTTCTCATTGACCAATACTGCAGAACGAGAAATTTCAAGGCTTCAGTGCAGCAGTTTACAACTAGGTGGTCACGGTCTTACTGTATAGTGGAAATGTGTCCACCCCAACCCAAAAATTATGTATACTAAAATTACAGAGTAATATCAATGCATATATCCAACCAAAAAGTCAGATATAAACCATATAAAAAGGCAAGATTTCCTTGCAAATATAGCTCCAGTATTTTATTATTTTGGAAGTCCTACAAATTCAGATTCAGACAGTTTTCAAATGCCCCAATCAATTAATGTAAATCAATCCATTGCATGTTAAGAAATGATGCGAAGGGCTACACAGTACATGAGGGAGTCAATGGTTCTTGACCAATCATTGTGTGGTAAGGTGGGGATGATCATGTTGAACCACAATCACTTTTCCCACCAATGTTTTCCAACACTGAGTGGGAAATTATATTCTTCCCTTCATGAGTACAGAACTTATGTTTGTAGTTTAAGATGAAGTGCTAATTTTCATCAAAATCTTTACACCAGAAGCCAGTTGACATTAGAGTATTTTCTTATCCTTCACCATATTCTTGACTAAGTATTGTCCCCTAGAACAAATACTTCAGAAAATCATTTTCTTGATTTAAACAAAGCAGTTTTAATTATCTTGATAAAGCTATAAGCCGTGTGATTTCCTAGAGTCTTTCCTGACTGAATAGAAAACCACATGGGAAGGAAGGCAACCGGAGAGACTGTCAATAATGTGGTCATGGTGTATGACATTCAATGTGATTGAGACCAATCAATTGCAGATAAATGTCATGTGCACCAAAAGAATGCAAATACTTTTTCCATTGTCTTGGCACTTCCAGAGGGAAAATAGGAAAAATATCAAACAACTTTTCATGTTTAAATCTCATGTTAACACCTAAAATATGTCGTAGGATCAGGGTTGTTTTTCACTCCTGGATTTTTTTTAAAGCTGTCACATCTGTTCTTCTCAAGCAGAAATGGGTGTTAAAAAGCATGCAAATGAATGCAAACATGCTCCTCTGTTCTTTTGAGTTTGTAGAATTATTCAGTAAGTCTTGGATTATGGTATTTCTCAGACAGCTCAAACATATCCACAGAAGGAATATCACTAATTTAAAATTAGAGGTGCAAGAGCAAGCTTGGGATGAATAATAGTGCAGACTTGCACTCCAGAATGCTGAATTTAGTCTTTCTTTCCTTGTTTGTGTGACAAGTGAGTCCACTTTCTTGTTGCTAATACCCAATTAGGGAGATGATTATTGATTGAGGTGTTGAAAGTTGACTGCTAATCTCCCTTCTGTTAGACTGAGACAATCAATAGGTGAATGTAATGAGCAGCCTTGTTTCTCTCTGCTAATAAACACAATTACATTCACATTGAATACATATTTGTTTTACAAAAGATTGAGGACTCACAGTGCACTTATCTCTTTATTAGTTTATCAGTGTTGGACACATGAGAAAACAAACAGTTTTGTCAATCACAAGAAGAAAAGTAAGTTGCAATTTTAGCTAATACCAATGCTAATGTCATCAAAGTGCACACATTTCTGCCAAAACACATTTCTGGACACTGTTTTACTATATAACATGATCATGCTTATCCATAAAGGCACTTCTGAAGTTTCAGCGCTTGATTTAAATGTTCAAAACCCTTGGGTGCTCATAAACAAAGAGTGATTAAGAGTGAAGGTAAGCTAATACCACCGATTTCCACTGAACAGCATGATTATGGCTCATTACTTCCAGAAGGCAATTTTCCCCCTCTTACACTTGGTTTTACCAACTTTGTTATGATGAAAGTGGTTCTAAAATGAATGACTGTTGCTGACCCATTAAAGCCATCTAAACAATTAAACAGAGTAGTCCAGGGACTGTTGCTGTAAGGGGGAACTTGTGTTTCAAGGACAATACAATTGTTCTTGACATATGGGTCCAATCTAGAGATTAGAGTAAATACCTTTTGTGAGGCATACGTTTGGCTTTCAGTTGTTATTTTGCCACTGTATCCTTATACAAGATTCTTTGTTTTTCTTGTGAAACGCACTCACATACCAGCAAGGAAAGTCACCTGTTTCAATGTGGAGAAAATGTCATGTTTACCTCCTGGTTGTCAATTGCCTCTGAAAAGATGCAGCACTGTGCCATGACGCAGTCTCCATGGGCCACACTCTGTTTTCATACACTGTATTGAAATGCAGGAAAACTTTTGAAAATGTGCCTTCAACTTATGCACATTAAATGTCAGACTTTTGGGATTCATGGCATGCGCAAATCTAAGACCTGTCGACACACTAATAAATAAAGGCAAAGGGGGTTTCACTTGCTGTAAAGGTGATCTATAAGCTCTCTCACATGCAAATGAATGACAGGGTGGTGCAACCACAATATAAAGATACCCTCTTTCAATTCAAAGCCTTTTTATATCAGGACATAATAAAAGATCATCTTGTCTTTGTGCATTCTGATTGCTTCATATTAATGGAGGGCGCATTCACAACGGCCCCTCTGATTCAATGTCGTTTTTTTTGTGTGAAAAGTCAAGTAGGATTCTGGAGATGAGACGACAAAATCGAGCACTGACGCGGAACAATAGAAGCGAAGTAGAAGTGTTAGACCTAAAAACTTAGTCTCGGCCCGTTTTAAGTATATTAGGACGTGGACTGTATCCGAAAAGGGATGGAAGGTAAAAGTACTTGTATAGCACTTTTCTAGACCACTCAAAGCGCTTTATATGACATATCTCATTCACCCATTCATACCCATTCACACAGCACCTATATTGAAACATATAGGGTGCAAGGGAAGTAACCATTCACACACATTCATTCACATTCATAGGCACATCGGGAGGCAAGGTAGGGTTCAGTGTCTTGCCCAAGGACACTTCGACATGTACCGGAGTGGAAGTGAACCGTCGACCCCCTTTTTTAGTAGGTGACGGCTCTATCCACTGAGCCACAGCCGGCTGATACAATGCAGGGCATTCTGGGTAAACACAACCAAAACAATGCATGTGTAGGGTGACAGCCACAACACTTGGCTCTCAGTCAGTCGTAGAGTGCAGTAAAGGTTCTGATGAAAATATGGTCAACCAAAGACTGCTAGGATTTCTTGCAGCAACCTGATTTGTTCTTATGTGCACTAACCAATAGGGACCAAGTTTTTTCTTCATTGTTTGTTTTGTCCTCCCCTTCAGTAATTCTTGGTCTAGCACCAACTCTGGCGAAGATGATTGTCATGTAAAATGTCCAGATAGCTTAAATAAGTGCAGTGTGAAAAACTCTGATTCTCCAATCATACAGAGTCTATAGACTATTAGATGCTAATCAATTGCATGATAGGCAAGGCAAGGCAAGGCAAGTTTATTTGTGTAGCACATTTTCAGGTTAAAAAAATTCAAAGAGCATAAAACATTAAAAGCGTAAAAACAAGAAAGAACTACATTAAAATCAATTAAACACATAAACAATCATTAAAAATATTATAAGCAAGATAAGTTAATAGATACTATGCAGATTTCAGTCATAAGCACATGAGAAAAGGAATGTTTTTAACCTGGAGCTGATAAACTGATACAACTAAGTATGAATGTTTTAGCAGTTTGCAGCTCTGGAGCATTTCAGAGTGTGTTAATATATTATGCCAGGAAAGAATGACATCAGCCCTGATCTTAAAGGAAGAATTGTTTCTGCTCATCAATCTGGGAAGGGATATAGAATCATTTCCAATCCAAAGTATCATTCATCTGCATGCTCAGAGAAAGGTTTCGCCCGCTGGAAAGTGTAATGGGACAGAGATTCTTCCCTCTAAGGGCACGGCAGGATGGCTTATAACAAGACATTGCCCAAGACCTCTGGAAGAAAGTCCTGTAAACAAATAAAATCAAAGTTGGAGAAAACCAAACACATCCTTACCAAGTATCAAGCATGGGGGTGGAGGAGTGGCATGAACTCACATGTACAGAATACTGAAGTATTAAAATTAAAAGAGAGACGATCTGTCTGAAAATGGGTGACCCAACAGGACAATGATCTCAAACACAGCAGTCAATGTACAAAATCTCTGTAAAAAAAAAAATCAAGATTTTCAAGTGGCTCAGACAAAGACCAGACATCAACCTGATTGAAATGCTGTGACACCTCAAGAGAGCTGTGCATAAACAAATTCCGTCAAACGTTCTTTTTACCTTGAGTGTACAAATCTGCAACAATCAATACCATATTTGGCATCAACAGAGGGTGGGTCAAATGATGTGACTTGGACAGACAAAATGTAACACCATACACTGTGTTGAAGTGTATAAGCTTTTTGTTTTGGTTGTCCACAACTCTGTTGTTGTCCTTTATGTACTTTTGCTCTGAATTTGGTTCTAAAACAGCAGTTGTCTACTCTGACAGCTCAAAGCCATCATGGTCTTCACTCACCAGTAACTGTTGAACATTTGAGCCATCTTCTGTAGTAGCAGGAAAGCAGAGTAGTTTCAACTTGAGAAAATACTGGACCAAACATTTGTCAGGCAACAGACTATCATGCTTTTTGTCTCTACTTATACAATGGAATGTTTTGCTTTTTTTTTACTCATCAGGTCTTGTTTATGTAATCATTTAGTTTCCTACCCATTTTCAGATCACTTACATGAGCACTGTTTTTTTACAGCCAACATGTTTAGTTTACTGTTATGTAGGCCATTGGTTTAGATTTTCCCCTTTGGTTGGAATTTTCCAGAACTTCTTTGAGTAACCAAAAGCTTTGTATGATTCGCCATAATACAGTGAAAACTGCATTTGTAGAAATACCTGTGTGGAGGACATCAGTTTAGTTTCATTACCACTCTGTATTCCTTGTATTTCCTGCCTTTTACGTGTTGTATTCACTTTGCTGACTACCCTCCTGTCTGCTGTACTGCATTTGGGCGATATCCTCTGTAAAACCAAAATAAATTATTTTCCCTAGGTTCACAGGTTTGTCACAGTTTGAAGGCAGCCTTTGTGTCACAGTAAAACAGCAGGAACTGTGAGGCCAGGCTGCTTAGCTTTAAATCGAACACAATGTAGAATCACAACTTACATTTTCCTTCACTTGGTGTGAATTCTCACTTATATTATGGTTCAGACCAATGCAGAAATTAGCCCTTGTCAGCTTTGCTACCCTGGTTTGTTTTTCTGTTAATGCTGACATGAAGTCATTTAGTTTCTTTAGTCATCTGTTAGCTTTTTATGTCCTAGTTATTAGACTATTGTTATATGGTTTACTGTATATCAGTCATCTTTCTCAGCTTGTTCAGAATGAAGCCATTCATATATTGACAGGCAGGAGACAACATGATCCCATTATCCCTTCATATGAGTGTCCTCAATATTAGCTTCACTATTTAATTCATAATTGAACTACTATTTATCTTTGGCAGTTTTGCCCAAGGGGGAGATACCCTCCTCATGAAGCAACCTGATGCCCCCCTCATGAAGCAACCTGAACTCACAGAAATAAGTGAAATAACCAAAAGGTTTCAAAGATTTCTTTGTTGTTGCATGGAAATCAGAGCAATGTTGAGTCAGTGGTGGATCTTGGACGTGGTGTATGCTCGACTTTTCTGGTTCTGGTACTGGCTACTCCTGCTCTTTGGCTGGCCCAGGAAATGGGGGGTGCCTACAGCCAGTGGCTAGCTTTCGGAAGGGAATTTCACTTCTCTGTGGACCTACATCCCCAGACAGACCCCTATCCTCCACCGCTGTCCATCACACACATGTTGGGTGTTGGAAGGGGTGCATGTCAATCTGGGTGTGGCAAGGGTGTTGGTGGTGGGGTGGGGGTGGGGGGGCATCTGGGTGGCCTTGTTTGCTTCTCAGTCTTGATTATAATTAGTTATCAAAACACAATAATGACAACACATGAACACCTTTTGGGGGTCATGTCATGTAGGTTACACTGGGTGGAGCTGCTTGGGTGACCTACTTGGTTTAGCCTGGTATAGCCTACTTGACAAAGAGAGCCATGGCCTATTAATTTATCAATTAAAATAACCACCAAGTAGTAGATCATATTTATTTATCCTATATAAATGGTGGTTTGGGGAAGATTCTCCGAAGGTTAGTGTGACCTTCAGCAGACATTTGGGGAATGTTCTGAAAAGTTTTCATCTCAATGATCCGTGCAGTGTTGTCTGAGCATCACAAGCAACTTGACCAGAACCTACAGCCTGTTAACTGTGCAGGTCACCCGCTGGAACAGCCTCTTGCTACATCCACACAGAATGGTGTTGATAAATAACTGATGAATAAAATGTCAGTGTAAAAAAAAAACATAAAATGTAAAAGGTAAATATTGGAGGGATAAAAATGTATGTATATATATAATTTAAAAAAAAATCCATTCATCCATTTTCTCATACTACTCCAGGGTCAGGCCAGCAGCCTAAACAAGAAAACCCAGACCTCCCTCTCGCTGCCCACATCAGCCAGCTCATCCTGGGGGATCCTGAGGCTTACCTTGAGATCTCCTCCTGGTGGCACAGGCCGCTTGTACTGTATTGGCGATCTCGTTCTTTCGGTCAGTTCCCGAAAAAGACATGGAAAAGCAAATAAACAGGAGTATTAACAGACAGTTATGACAAAAACATGACACATTTGATGGTTTTCATAATGGAAAACCTTTTAGTTTAATTTATTAGCATGTCAATTTATTTATTGAGTTAATTTTATATTTCTATTAATTTCTGCAGTTTCATTCCTCCAAAGCTTGGCACACAGCAGGTTCCAATACTGCTGTGAGCTGTCTCCTTACGTTTCAAATTTACATTGGTCAGTGGTAGTTTTCTAGGCCTTGTCAGGGATGATGTACATGTCACAGGATATTTTTCAATGAAGCACTTCAACATTTTGACTTGTTTTTTCCCCCCACAATTGTGACTTTAAATAATACTTACCTCTAGGGAAAGTAGTAAAATTAAATGTTACTATGAAAACATGACCAGTATGAGGTTCAACTGGTCTTTATAGACTGCATCCCCCACTAACACACTGCTCTTCTTTATTTATTTAATCAAACTGTAATTAGTGCATTGCATTAAAGCCCAGCAGTGTATTTTTTAATTACTTACCCACAAGAAAATTACTGAAATTTATTGATGTCCAATTGAAAAGTATATGCTATTGCCTTCTGTAAATAGTTTTTATATTTCAATTTCACATTAATATAACTTTGTCATGTAATTTTTTATTTTTTTTTCAGTGGTTAGCATGGTAGCCTAAATGCATACATATTTGATCATTTGTGGTATAACCCCTACTCTGACCCAGAAACTGTGTGCTGACCCTAAATCCAGCATCTCAGGACCTTTATGAATGTCCTATAATGTAGATAATGCTATAACTCTAAAGGTGACTCATTGTAGAATATACTTCTCATAACATTGAAGAAAAAAAAGCTTCTTTTTTATACTAGGTCTTAAAGGTGTTCTCTGAAGCTCAGCCTCTGAAGGTCTCTGTCAATGAAATGAGAAAAAAAACCTAAGCTAGGTCTACATTTGGAGAATAGCTTATATCAGTTTGAACACTCCATATCACTCCTTTGAAAAACTGACTTTTGAACCTTCACCTCAGTGCATATTTGACTTAATTTAACAAGAAAATTGGCTAAAGACATGGGACCCACAGTTACAGAGAACTTTTGACCTGAACTGTAGTTTCATAACTTGTTCTATATCCATCTACTGGGGGTGCTGTCACATACATGGAATACATTTTTCCAAACTAAGCAGTAATTGTCAGCAGAAATTGTTAAAGAAATGATTTACTCTCACATTGTGTTGTTTCACAATCCACGTTTAAAAATTGTGATACAATCACATTTTGCACACATTAGTTTTGTGTTAGGTAGTGTGTTATCACATGATGGTAACAAATGCCCATGGCAATGACAAATTTGCTATATATTATTTTTAAAGTTCTGAACCAAACCGGGTACATAACTCTAACCATACAGTTTCTCAGTTTCTCCAGGATTTCAGAGCCTATTTTTGTGCATATTGTGCAAATATTTTTCATTATATACCGACACTTGTTATTGAAATGAGCACTCTGGGTTTTTGCCTAGTTGGATCCTTGGAGTGCTTAAACCATTCAGCAGAATGATGTTTATGGTGTAACTTTTTGTGCAAATAAGAACAAAAAGTACTTGGCCTACACTCTGTTTTCACATTTGCTGGCAACGTTATTAGACAGTTGTGTGATAGAAACAGAAAGAGGAGGTTACAACCAGCAACATGTCCAAGTCTGGGATTCAAACCAAGGTCTGATGCTTCAAAGTGCGGTTTCTTTTGATTATGAGGCAGCTCCTCAACTAGAAGCACAAACACCTCCTGGAATGAAGCAGTGTGCAGAACTGGAGATGCTAGCAGTGAGGGCAGCAAGATGCAAAACATTTTTCTCACAAACAACTGCTTGTTAATAATCAGAAACACAGAAGTAAAGTTGATGATGCATGTAGCCAAAGATGGATTTGTCAGAGTTTGTCAAAGTAGCGTTGATTGGACAAAAGAACATGCAGAAGTCACGAGGATTGATTAGCATTAATAGTTGCGATTGTAGCTCTGCAAATTCCTGAAGGGACAGATCATTGCCGAAGTAGAAAATTAAAAGTCCCATGGAAAAGATCTGGAACAGATTCAGAGATTCAGGCCTACTTTACAAGACAATGGTGCAACCAAATTTACATTTTTTCCCGCTTAGCGGCATTGAAAACAACTGCGCTGACACGACTCTGCAAAATGAGTGACAACGATGTAGTACCCATGCCAGGCCTTAGGTGGCCGTGAAAACTAAGTTGCAGTAATTCATACACCCCATCATTACACTAGTTCTTACGAAAATGACAGAAAACATCTTTGCTGGCAACATACCTGCTGAAAGATGATTACGTTTTGTCTTAAAAGACCAAACAACTTGAAAATTTGTAGCACCATTAGAAGAACACGGAGATACATGGATTGTTGCTGTTGTTTATCCACCTAGCTGCAGAGTGTGCAGCGGGCAGTGACATCATCCTATTCACCAGCTTCCACCTTGGGTTTACACGGCTCCATAACACCCTGCGTTGTGTAAAACTCCATTCCAGTGTCCCCCTCCTCCGACACTGCCTTGTCCTGTACAAGAGAGGCCAGGTTGGAACACAAATGTTGCACAAATGTTGCGTCTTTCTCTCTCAGCTTGGTCTTGTATGTTCTTCTCAGTCATCTCTCACTTGAAAAGATGGCAATTTAAAGACACACTATCTTTCTAACCTTAAAACTCTGCCTTCCTAACTCATTTGATGGCACAATAAAGTTGATTAAACATTACTGCCTTATATGATTTACAGAGTTTCGGTTGGCAAAAATGAGGCAAGTGCTTTTTAAAATGTTGCCTTTAAATGTTTCTGGTATGTGCAAAACATATTTAAAGCCCTTTGAATCAAACCACTGTTATTTCGTTTTTACTCTTTGAAACATTTGGAAACCCTCAAATGTCTTTTTTTGAGTTTTTTTTTTTTTCCATTTGCTGCAGTTAGCAAGATGTGCAGCGGTAAAAAGGTAAGACGGCTTGTAGCTAAGACCCAATGCCCTTTTCTTTAAACAGTGTTCAAATTTTTAATGTTGTGCAACAGAGAGGCATATTAAAAAAATATATCCAGATCTTAATGTTGTAAACAAATACTCACAAGTCAACACTTTGAACTGGGTTAGCTTGCACTTTGTCTCCCTTTTCAAGTTTGGACTTTCATCATTTGCCAACATCTATGAAGAGTCTTTACAGGTACGATCCTGCAAAACTTTTGCTTCCTTATTTGCAAAGCTAGGTTAAGCTTATGCAAAAGAGATGCATCCTGAGTACGTTGGAGGCCCAGAAACAAACATTTCCCCCTCCTCCCCTCCCCTTGACAGACGAGTGACAGCTATTTAAATGCAAACTGTCATTAACAAACACAACCCTGCGCGACACCTGCTTTAATCACGGCAACAAAGGCGCAGCGAGTAGCCGAGTAGGAGCCCCCTCTGTGTGTGATATTCAAATGATGGGGCGGTGCAACATACAAAAACAACAACATCAAAGAATAGGCTGTGTGAGGAGAGAGATAGGCTGCAGCATGTGCCTCCCACCACCAGTGTTAATCAGCTTCATTTTTAAAGAATAGAAAAGTGAGAAGGGCTGGGAGTCGCTAAATCACCCTCAGAACTGTGTGAAATGATATTGCCTTTAACTGGAGCTATTTCCAGCACAGTGTCTTGTCTTTGAACATTTACAAATGATGTTAAGACCATTCTAAATGCAGAAAGAAGTTTTAGTGATTCAAACAATCTCATCTGCAAAGATATTTGCGAGGTTAGGGTTAGGGATGGTTAGGGTTATTTCTTTGAAGAGTTTGGCTTTGGACTGTGGCCTGATATGTTTGGATTGTGGCCCTGTCTGCTGTTGTTATTGCTCTGCCCAGTCATAATTTAAATGAAGAAGTCATTGGGCTGTAACATTCTGCATACTTGCCAAGGTTTGGGCACTTGTAACTAATGCATGGCATTCGTTTTGATTAGTTTTTTTTCTTGATTTTTTATTTTTTCATAGCAATTACAGCAGAACATCCAGCTGTGTTTACAGTCGAATCCCTTTTGTTTGCACTGCAACAAATTTGCCCAGATTAGGTTTAGCAAATAAAGATGAAGATTTCTGAGGTTTTTTGTTTGAGTAGTCATCATTGATATTTACAGAAAATGCTAGAAAAGATATATCTGCTCTGTGGTATACTTTTCTCTACTCATCTTTTCTTGCCATTTTAAATTCAACATTTGGATGATAAGACTCACCAAATGCTATCCTGTGTACAGCACATTGGAGAAAAATCATAATCTTAGCTCATTCTTGTAAGGAAATGGAAACCATTAGGGAAATTCCATTACTTTTCAGACCCTGAAATTCCTCAAATTCATTGTTTGAAAGCTACAAACTGCAGTCATTATTTAATATCAAGTACAATTTTACACATATAGTTACAATGTATATTCAAATGTATATGTAAATTCAGATATTTTGTTAAAGACTATACAGTACATCATGAAAAATCCTCATCATCAGTGCCACATTTGATCTACATGCGCCAATGATCAGATTAATTCCTGAAGAGAAACATACATCTGGGCTACATATTCAACAACAGAAGACGTGTGTGTAGATTGTATCGGTGCGACTTTGGAACCGATGTAACCGCCATGATTAGACATCTGGCACAAGTACAGAATAAGACAGGAGCCTCTTTGACGAATCAATTTTAATTACAGAACCAGCCTGGATATAATTAATGGTCACGGATTAGGACCTCAATCAGCTATGAAACCTTTCCCATAAATGTAATTGTATGCAACATTTTTTGAACACATGTTAAATTCAAGAATAATGAATAAATTATTGTTTAGCTATTTTACTGAAATGAAGATGGTCTACACATAAAAAGGAACTAAGCCAAAAAAAACATTTTACATATAATGTTTATGCACTTTTTACTAGCAGCCTCAAACAAAGACATTTAATTTGATCTACTGTAATTTCTTCAGAAACATCTAAAACATTGCCATAAATAGATAGATAGATAGATAGATAGATAGATAGATAGATAGATAGATAGATAGAT
>JAVQJG010089989.1:0-18924 GCA_036024015.1 Craterocephalus amniculus | reverse complement strand
ATTTCCTATGAACTTATCAAATAGATTTGCCAGGAAAGTATGCTGGGATCAAATCATGGATGGCCTTTTCTCTTTATTGAGAGACAACCTTCGCTTTGGTTTCTGATTCTTACGCAGCCGTACCTGGCTAAACGTTTCAAATAGATGACTGCAGATGGATGTTTTTGTTTTTTGTTTTTTTTACTCTGAATAATTCACAGATACTACATGATCCCATATGGCAGCTATGGTGATTTATTTATTTTATTTTATTTTTTTCTTTGCATGAATATATCAGAGGTACAGATGGTAAAGTGATTTAGAGTAAACACGACAGAAACAAAATAACTTGTGGTAAAGTTAAAAAAATAATAATGTAGTGAGGATAGTGAATTACACTTACTTTGTGATGGAAATTTTATAGATGACAGTGCTATACTTGTCACTAAAGCATGTCTTTCCAGAGGACATTTGAATGCCCTTTCAAAGAATAATTAAGATATCAAATCTAAAAGGAATGTGCTCTTTTTGGGTTTTTTTTTTTCTACCTTGCTTCTTCTGAAATGACGCAGAGCATTTTACCAAGAATGTGCATACATAGGTGCCCTAAACCTGTCAGAGGGAGTTGTGTAATGTGAAGCAGACTTCACTGCGGAAGCAAGTGACCTGATTTAAAGTTGCAGCAAGTCTGGCAGCCAAGAAATATCTTTCAAAAGTCTTCCTAAAACTGCTTACAGTAACTGTAAAACAACCTACCATTTTTGGAAAATACAGTTTTGGATATAGACTTGGTGTTAAAATCAGGATATAATACAGAATTACAGAATACCCAGTTTTAGTTTAATTTTTAGCCTGTTTAGTCATAATTACATTGTTACATATGTTCGTGTAGTAAACCAAGAGGTTGATGGGTAGTATGACTTAACGGTCTAGTGTTCCATGTCTGCTTCCCTCAAAAGGTCGCAGTGTGTGATATAATTCTGTTTCCATACTATTCAAATTTGATATATTAGTCTATGGCTGGCATGTGATCAGTGTGTGTGTGTGTGTGTGTGTGTATACAGCTGAGCATGTGTTGTGGGGCAGCCCCGGCTGTGATGATTTATTATACTGCTTGAAGGCATTTGTACTTTCATGATGTCACACGAGTAACATGCCATGCAGGCACCATACACTGTTTTCTTTGGCCCTGCTGGCGATAGGGAGGCAAGCCAAAACAACTAAAATACCTTCCAGTTTCAAGCACTTAATCAGTTAAACAACTAAATGTACAATCAGACACAGACATCTAAAAGAAATATGCTAAATCAAATTCAGAAATCCAGCTTAAAACTGCTTCATCAACTGTACGAGCGGAAGATCGTATTTAGTCATGTCTTCAATGTTCGTTTTTATTCTACTACTCAATTCTACTCAAATGTACCCTTTTGAGTTGGGAAAAAAGGGGTGAATTAAAAAAATGCAAAATGACAACAAGATCTTTATACTGACTGAAGGTCATTAATTGAACTAAAGAATATAATATTAGCATTTAGCTAGCCTATCTTTGCAACAGTTAAATTTGCAATCTGTATCATCTATAAAATGAATGTGATAATATAATGAATTTTTTCCCCCTCAGTTCCATGTTCCCTCCTAAGTGTCTTTTGTCTTTGTTGCATCAAAGTAGCATGTGGAAAACTTCCAAGGAGGATACCTCAAATAAACAAAAAAATATACAGCCAGTCATTTATAGCCTAACTTTCTACTTTTCTAAAAGCCCAAAATACATTACCCATCTCTCTGCCACAAAAAATTCATAAATGCATTGTTGAAAACAGTCCATGTAAACCATGATTAGCCTTACATCGACAAATTTCTAGTTCTTTCACATGATGGATTAATTCTGAGAAAAACAGGGTATTGATGCGGGTTGATGGAGAAACGATTATTGCCAGAAAACCTAAAGCTTGGTTGATTCACTTGAACTGCAGTTTTTGTTCTAATCTACTTTTTAATAAGCAATACCTTATCTCATTGAATTCTGCTTGTCTCCTAGGTGGGGGCAAAGGGGGAAGTAATCTCAGTGGTGTGTCGGCGAGGTAAAACTGCAGCAGACGGCAGCATGTGGGCACCTGCATGAATTCAACAAAGAAGCCTCATTTGGTGAGTCAATGTTGTATTCTTCCAATAAGCAGTATTATCGGTCAAGAAGTATATACAGTTTATATAACAGTAACTTATAACATTAATTTTAGGATATTTAATAAAAGGAAACCTAAAAATTTGTTACCCAAAGTTTTCAAACTGTGGTATGTGTATCAGTGTACTACTTAGAGGTGGGTAGGGTAGCAAAAAGAGCATTACAGTACTTCAAAATGTTACTTAAGTACAAGTATTTGGTGAAAAAGTGTTGGGTAACCAAAACTGACCATCCATAAACTGAAATAGCCGGCAGCTAGCAGCATTTATTAGTTAATTTTAGCGTGTGATTTGTGGCCTGTTTAGATTCTGCAGGATTCACCAAGATATTTATAAATACCTAAAAAGTCGATATCAGTGGTTCTCAGCTTTACAGTAGGTCCAGGATCCCTTTGGGAGTCCGACCATCCCCCGAAGAGAAAAGAGGGTCCTGAGGCATTGGCCATTCAAAGCCAGTGTGATTAATGGCCACACATTGGGCCTCATGCAAGAAGCACTCTTACGAACAGATTCATTCTTAAATGGGTCGTACAAGCAATTTAGGAGAAAATGTTGCATTCACCAATTTTCTTGTATTTCTAATTTCCCCTTAGGCACAAATGAATTTTACGAGTGCTCCAGACTTGACGTAGTGATGCTGAGTCTTTCGTAATTACTCTGCTGTTATCTAAATCTATGTTTTTAACCAAAGGATTGCATTTGTAGTAATATAGGAGCAATTGTGCGTTTAAAAATCTAATATAAAATACATCATGATATATCTTGTAGCTCTGCAGTTTGAATTATAAATTGTTATTCTCACATTTGTCGGCCTGATTTAGTTATTTTTAAAGTACAGGTCAATTGATGCTTTTGAAGAACATTTCAAGTGCATTTATAGCAAATTTGTCCCAATTTTTGGCTTTTGCCAGTCCTTTAATTCCACTACTGACTGAGACCAAGGTAAAATTAGTTTTTGGTTTGTTATTCAACAGATATTCGGACACCCAGTCTCCCGACCCAGTGCCTTTCAATAATTTCAACCATTTCTCTTGATCCCTCGTTGTCAAGACTATAAAAAGATATGAGGCAAAGGTAGTGCCGGCAGGACTTCATGATATGATTTTTTTTGCATCTTTAATAAAAAACACTAGGAGTTTTAAATGATAACATCATAATAATTCCCTGCAGACAGCTGGTCCCATAGAAAACCATGTGAAATAATGATACTAGCAGCAGCTTCACAACGTAAACATTGCTAGGTGACCGCTTTCTGGCATTAATAAATGACGGAACTTGGCTTTGTTGATTCAGGTTTTCTTATGACCAGCAAACCCAGACAGACGAAGGGATGGATTTCAATAAACATGAGAACGGCCTGTTGAGGTGTTCTATGATGTTTTGTGCTCAATGTGTGGGTCCTCTACCGGAGCTGCAGAGATGCCAGTAGTAGGCTACTCGATGTGCTTTCACTCTGTTCTGTGTGCATGATATGATGCTGATCACTTCAGAGCATAACGTCGCCTCACTTTGCCTTCTAGGCACCTAGGTCTCCAAGAGTGCTGGTAGAGTTGAGAGTGAGAGTTTTGATGACATTGTAAAAACTCTTAATCCATGTGTAATAGCAAGATGGGCAACTGCTGCATTTTTTTTTGTAAATATTTGTTCATTTTCATCATTTTACTGAATTGGAAAAGGTGTTCTTTTTTTTTGGATGTCTTTTTTTATAAATGGTAAATATTCTTAGTACAGCCCATTTAAAGGTAGGTGAAATGAAAAAATAATGATCACATCACACAGTTAAAGTTTTGCCTAAAGAAAGGTAGCAAACGTGGGTGTAGTTTAAAAACAAAAAGGAGAAAAAAAAGTGTTATATGAAGCCTAAAACAGAAAAACTCAACTAGTTTCAGACCTTCAGGGTTAAAAGGACTGCTTTGAGGAATTACCTTGAGTTGCATAACAAAGTTTAAATCTCAATTCTGGTTATAACCCTACGGAAATGTGGAGCTGTCACTCGCATAAAACAATTTTTTGATAAATCTCCAGGCACAGATGGGCTCACAGATGGGGTCTAGTGAGTTCCACAAATTATTCCCAGATCAATTTACCACTTTTTTACTAAAAGTTTTTCAGGAATCTATAAAGTCTTGAGCACTTCCTCGGAGTCTCACCCAAGGAATACTGTCAATGATGCTTAACCAAAAAAAGATGTATTAATAATTTAAAACTGCCGCCCAAATTTGTGTCTTTAATAGCGACAACACAATCTTTGCTTCAGTATTTGCAGAAAGACGCAAATCTGCTCTGGAGTCTATAATTGGAGAAACACGGTCCGGTTTCCTGCAGAAAAGATGTGTTTAAAAACAACAACATATGTCTAGTTTTGGATATTTTGGGCTACTCCTATCTATCCTTGATGGTAGCTTTTTTCTTTTCCCTGATTTTTGATTAAATTTTTTTGATCAATCATAATTTCATATTCTGTAATTTAGAAAAGTTTGGTTTTGGTTCTTTTTTCAGTAATGCCATGATAAACATATAAAAGCACCAACTGTTCAATCAAACTCAAAAATTGAACCTCACCAGATTTGACTTCAGAAAAGGTATCAGCTCAGGAATCCTGCTTGCCTTGCAGGTTCTTGCCTATCATATCCTTAAAATTAATATTAAAGGCATCTGTTTTTCTGGGAGAGAAATTATAATCAGCCAGGTAACAGATGATAACACGCCCTTTCTAAAAGATAACTGAGCAATTCCTGTTGCTCTCTAGTTATTTCAAGTTTTCCACAGCCTTAGGTCTGTGTCTTATTGTCAACAAATCCAAATTTTCATTAGTCAAAGATTGTTCTTCAACAATTATCTGTACCATTCCAGTTAAGACAAAGTGTCACACCTGGGCATAATTATTGACAAGATTCAAATTGATAGATGCCCCCAAAATTTTGAACTTATAATTGATGAACTCAAACAATGCTTCAGTCAGTGACTACATTTACATGCCATCAACATTCAGGTTAAGGTTAGTATTCCGGTTTCTGAAACTTTTAGAATTCCCCGTTTACATCCGTGAGCAAAGAGAGTTACTCCTGTACGTATGATAGGTGCAATCAATTGGAGTATTCCAGCCCAAATCTCAGAGCACTAAGAATCTCATCATGTAAATATGCACCATTTTCAGCTTCTTCCTGTATCCAAGGCAACAGCAATAACAGTAGGTGGAAAATGAACTATCCTGGACGAATAGCAGTCACTTTTGCTTGCGCTTTGGTTAGGGCTGGACAATTAATCAAATTTTGATCGTGATTCCTATTTTGCCTTCTCACGATCATAAAAACACTGTAATTGAAGAAAAACGATTCATGTCTTTTAAGTACTTTAAAGAGTACTTTGGGTTTTGTTTTTGGCTGTTATTAGTTGTGTTTTGCATGTTGTAAGTTTTGCAGGAGCGCATGTAGAATGTGGTTACTTATTTTTATTTATTGTTGTTACATATTTCTATTTTTCCTCACTGAAGCCAGAAGAATCCTTAAGTGATCAGACTGGTGGAGTTATATGAAGCAAGCTGAAGGGAGTATTGAACAGGAATGCATACAGACTGGCTATTAATTTTTTTATTGCTATTATTATTTCAATATACTACTATTTGACTCCTTTATTTGTTTCTAATTTATTTTCGGGTGTTTTTAAAAAAAATGTATATATGAGGTTGAGTTTTGGTGGTTCAATAAACACTTTTTTTTTTTAAATCAACGAGTAATAATGTATATTAATTGTGATTTCCTTATCAGTAAAAATAACCGTGATTATTATTTTTTCCATAATTGTCCAGCCCAAGCTATGGTGCTGTTAGTGGCCCACCGGCAGCAGCTACTTGACAATTGTGCGTCACGGTCCTTAAGAGGAGAGAGTATGTAGTGGAAATGGAAATATCTGCACTTTGGTGCTTTTTTCCATCCATAAAACACAATAGATACATGTCTTTGATCGCTGTGAAGAAAAAATGTGTTTCCTCCTTGCTCCAAAAGTATTTTATGACACAGTTTTATGTTCCTTTGAATTGAGATACTGTATTTCAACACTTGTTTACATGACCATATATTTGGGTTGGAAAAGGAGTAAACCAGAGGTAATATTCAGGTTTTTAAAAACCACAATATGAGCTTATTCGCATTTATGCCGGTGTTTATATGGCCTGCACAACCAGTTTATTACTAATATTCCGGTTATGAAATGATTATTGGCTGCATGTAATCCAAATGGACCTAACTTTTTTGGGTCCTAAAAAAACCAGAAGGCATATCCCATTTAACTTAAGCTCCTTTAGATGTTATACATAAAAAAATTGGACACTTAAAATAATTGATCAGGGTTTGTTTAATTTCATTTGGAAAAACTATTTTAATTATATATTTTTTTTTAAAGTCTGTTGTAATGAATACTTATGATAATGATGGTCTACACTTCTTAGATTTTACTACTTTAAATAACACCTTTAGAAAAAAACTGGCAAAACTCATTCTTAAAAAAAATCCTAATTTCCATTGAAATATCTTTCTTCACAATCTTTTCAAAATGTAGAGGCCTAAACTTTTTACTTCTCTGTAATTATAATGTCGATAAAATCTCAATCAAACATTCTGCATTTCATTAACAGGTATAACTTTTCTGGTCACTGATATATAGGCACAATTTTGCGCCTCAGTTTTTATATCTGGAACAGCAAACACATTCTTTATAAGAATAAATCTCTGTTCTTCCAAAACTGGTTTGATAACCACGTCCTGTATGTAGGTCAGCTCTAGAATGATGATGGACTTCTGTGAAGCTACAATAAGTTTAACACAAAGTTCAATCTTGCTGTCTCTTCAAAAGAGTTTTTTACTGTATTTGATGCTGTTTGTGTCCACATCTGTACTCTCCTCAGGGTTGTGTGAAAGGCTTTGAGATTCCCCTTTTGCTGAATGTAGCTGACAGTCCAGTGGGTAAAATCTGTTTTACTCTCGGCAATAAGAAAAATAACAAAACAATTTGTGCTCTGTTTCAACAAGACATAGTATCCATCTCCTATGTTCACTTTTAATGGAATCAATTTGCCGCTACTATTAATTGGAAAAAAATCTGTTCATTACCAAATGGAACAAAATCTGTATAATTTTACTAAACAACAAAGAAGTGAAATTTCATTTAAAATATAGAGATTTTGCCCCACCATTCAACACTTAACTAGATTTGTTAAAGACAAGGACTGTACATTTTGTAGTTCTCACCCTGCTATTCTCTCTCATCTGTAGTGGAATTAGAATTCTAAGACATTGTAGAAAGAACTCAAAACTAATCTGTAAAATAAATTCTTCCTTAAATGTGAAACTTTTCTTATGGGTCGATCATAATTTATTTTCTAAAGCAATTTTCATGCAATGAGCAGCACTTTTCATGCAAGCAGTGCTTTACACAATAAAAACAAATTTATACATAAAATCATTCACACCTTATCCTATAAAAATGCACCTTTCACTGCAATGTCGCTCTCATACAGTTACTATTCTAAATGTGACTCTTGACTGTCTCTTAACTGAATGTGATTAATTGTGTTGACTTGGGATTGTGATGACTTTCACATTATAAATCTCATATTATTTCTAACAAAGTTCAATATTCATAAATATAAATTCTTTGGAAAAAGTAGCCACTTTTTGTTTTTGGTCAAAAAACATAAAACAATGATTTCCAAAACCAATAACCCAAAGCAATTAGCTTATATAATGTCATTGTAAACTGTAACGTCTCTTTATGAACTACAGCTCTGTTTTCCTACTGATGCATTTGTTCTGCTGTTTTATTGTTGTCACTTTATGTCTATCTCAGTTTTTTTTTGTTCCTCTGTTTTGATATGATTTTGCTTCAATTTACTTTTATTTAAGAAGAATAACCATTGTATGGACACAATGAAAAAATGCTTACAAAATGATTGCTCACAATTATAATCACATTAAATTACTGGTGGGAAATAAATGAGAAAAAACTATTTGCTATCAAAATTAATGATTGAGTCACTGTTGTACAGCAATACTTTAATTGTGCTTAGTAAACATTTAACATTATAACATCAATCAAGACAGTAATATACTTAAGCTTTCTTTTTAAGGTCTTTGTTATTATTAAAAAAAAGAATATAATATTTGAGCTGTTGGTTGCTATTAATACCAAGATGCTACATGTTTGTGGAACAATCATGGTAGAGATGACAACCGCATTAAACAAGTAGTGATCTCCTGTAAAAAAAATCCAGCTTTGATGACCAAAGTTGGCCATTTGTAGTTCTTACTGACCACCTTGACCACCCCATGCAAACTTGCTTCCTCTGTAACAATGTCACCTCTGTTGCTCCCATGATGACTAATGTGACCATAATGAACTTAAGTGAGCACAAATAAGTGGTGCGGTTGCAATTCGTGGGATGAGAGAGCATCAGTGGCTAATCATAACTACCTGATAATTACAAGCAAAATATTACATACAGGTTTGCAAGATTACTTGACAAAACTTATGGAAATCCCTAAATGAATCTGTTTATAGTATTGTTGGTATTGTAAAATTTTGCATTAAAAATCTGCAGCTGGCACTGGATTCTCATACATTGATTCCCAGCAGACAGGATGTGATCAGCAGCAAATTCTTAGTGTTATTTCCTAGATTTAACCAAGGTCTGAAATACTAAAACCTGCTCTGAGAAAAGTAAATCCCTGACCTGAGCCGTTGTGGAGATGTAGCTGAGGAAATGCATTCAGTCAGGTATAAATATTGCAGCGTGAGTACACAGAGGGCTTTTTGGCCAATGAATTATTACGTAGTCCAGTGGCTTCATGCCAGCTTTAGAGTGTATCTCACTCAGCTTCACCCTGCAATAAGCTGTGACTGGGGAATTGTGGTTATAGGCACAGCACACATAACTGCCAATGATACCAGGAATTCATCACACTCATCCCAGATGCGGAGTTCTTACACTTAGGCCAACTCAGCAACAGTTAGTTGAAAATCCGGACAAAACAGGATAGGAGTACAGATCACTTGGTAAAAATTGCACAAAATAATTCACCTCAAGTAAACGTTCTATATCTATGTATTTTCTGTAGAGAGAATAAGAAAATATAAAATAGTTTGAATCAAATGTTCAAAAAGAAAATTAAACCGTGTCAACTTCCCGAGCTCTCTTGCAGAGTAAAACTCAGATGAATTATGATGAGTCTATTTGATCTACAACAGTAGAACAAGGACGTGAAATTGGTCCATCTTTTGAATTTTTCTGCTAAGTCACTTTTCATTTGCATACAATAATCAAATAAGTCAGCAGAGCATGAAGTTAATAGTTAATACATCTGATTGTACCTGTACAATGAGCCCAAAGGAAGATCAAAATAAGCATCTAAATGGGAAAAAGGACTTTGGCTCGTCAGGCTGCATTGTCAAACTAAAGAAATGCCAGGCAGGTCTTTTGGTGATTAGCAAAATGTATAATCCCCAGACTGCTGACATGGTTCTTTTGAAAAGTGCCGGTCTGAAAAAGACAGATATGCTTTGGAAAATGGATCAAATCTGTTTCAGGTCAGATAGCAGCTCGTGGTTTCCCAGAATGAGTCTCTGCTAGTGCTAAGCCACAACATAAAGGATTAGAGGTCGAAGTACAGGCCACAGAACATCCGGAAAATAAAAGGGTACAATTTTAAATAATTAGTGGCGCTAAAGATAAGCTTCCAATTATTTACTTCAATACCGTACTGTACCTACTTCTTTACTATATACTCTGTGATTTTAAATCAGCAAAGTTGTTTAGAGGATGTGTTGTTGGTTCAATTTATTGCTTGACCTAATTTGTGTCATAAAGCTGGTCAATTTTTTTAACATTCCATTGCTATTATGAGGAAACAAGCATGAAAGATTCATTTTATTTCCTCTGCATATAATTTTGCGGTGAGAGAAAACCAAGCCAGTGCAAGTGTTTAATGAAATGCACGGACTTGTCTCAAGGCACTCTGGATGAGGTATTTAAGTCTGGTGCATATTTCATGACTATTAACTGTATGCACACCGGCTTCTCATTAGACCTGCGACAGGTTTTACAGATATCCCAGTGCTTTTCTAAATGCACTGTAAGCTCTGACTTTAAGGCACTCTCAAGTAAACAAATATATACAAATGCACTAAATAAAGCACTAATTATTACTCAAAGACAAAGGACTTACTCACATCATTTATAACTGGATATTATAATGCAAACATTATGGAAACTTTGTATGCCTCCTTGTTGTTTAATTTCTAAATAAAATAGAAATGTCCGATGCAGTGGCCATATTTTGTGGCAAATCTATTGGATCAGTCTCAGGAATGATAATTTAGTTATCAGAAATATGTTTTAACATTAGTAATTTGTTTTAGCATTTCAAAGTCCAAAGTAACTACTTGACAAGTTGCACCCAGTATGAAATAACCACAAGATGGTGCTGTACCTCAAGCCTTAACTAGGTGTAAGCATCTGAGGCAGCATCAATGATCTGTATCTTTTAGCTTTCAGCTTTTTCTTCATTTTTGTTGGATATACTGCTGCCTTACACAGGAAATAAAGACACGTTTTTATATAAAAAAAACAGAAGTGGCACATACCATAAAAGCAAACATTCCTTTTAAAACACTACAGTATGTACAATAGTGTTACAATAATGCAATAATTCAAGAATATATATTTTTAAGGAACAATTTTTAAAGCAAAATACAGCTTATTGTATGATTATTCCCTTTCCAATTCAAATATTTTCTTTATTTCCAGTCTTAAAAAGACTAAATAACTGAATTCCTCCAGTCACTCTCAGAAAGATCAAACTTTAGATCCGATGACCTCATTAAAGCAAATAAAAATAATGCCAACTTGAAGTAAATAAGTTTTGCTTTCTGGGACATTTTGCTTACACATTTACAATAAATTACTACCATTAAAGCAAAACATACTGGATTTAAGGAGATGGTGTGATCATGAAAAGTAGTTTATATTGAAATTGTAATAAAATCCAGTAGATGGCAGTCTGTCAGTACACAATCTTCCCTCTTAGATCTTCGACACACCCACATTTCCTCTAGTGGGAACTTGTTAATAGAGTCAGGAGAGGTACCTTACAACAACTTCTCTGCACAATATAATGGGTCGATGTAAAGTGACAGGCTTTTATTGTCACTCCGATTAAGTTTTTTTTTTTAAAAGCTGTTATTGAAGGTAAATATAGTAAATATACTAAAAATGATAAATGAAAATGGATAGGTGACTAGAGAAAGTCCCTGTCTCATATACATACTTCCACGGTGCTTTTACCTTCTTCATTTTCTCCCTTATGTCTCTCACGCTCCATCTCTTGCACTTTTACAAAGCTGAATGGCGTCACCACCCACCACTCACACATGCACACACGAATCGTGCGTCACACACAAACACACACTCACACACCTCCTTGCCATCTGTCTGTGCAGCGGTCCATGTCTCTTGCACTGGGAGCAGTTGGGAAGCAAGAGAGTGAAAGAAAAAGTGTCTTTCGGCTCTCTAGTGCTGAATCCCGCTTCCCCTCGTTTTTCTCCTGCTGTGTTGTCTATCAAATGGTCTCATAATATCACGCTGTCTGGCGATGGGCAATCCCTACTGTTGTGTCACCTGTACACCGCACAGTTATGAAGCGGATTTCAGCTTTGTTCATTAACCCCAGTACCGTTTACTCCCAAATATCAAAGTGCACCTGGAGAAAAAAAACAAAACACGCTCAAATAGCTGATTTATTAAAAGTCACAGTAGCACAGATGGTAGATCTACAACCTCCATTTCTTCACTCGCTGAAATTATTTTTTGTCATTAAGTGAAAGGAAAGAGGACAGAAAGTGAATGTTATCTGTGAGAGTTTTAAGGTAGCAGGGTGATTTTTTTATTTTTCTCTGTGCACCTCATTAAGGTGTGTTACAACAAGAAATTATTCTGTTGGCTCTAAAACTGGCAAACAGTTGGAAATTGCAAACAAAAGAGTGATTTAAATCAATGGTAATAAATAGCACGCGTGCCAGACAGAATTATTTCACTGTACAATATAAAAAAACAAAATGTTGAGGACAGCCTCAGGAAATTGAGCCAAACTGCATCATCTTTCTCGCGGTCCCCTCCATTTAGACAGCAAGCAAAAGTGCCTTCATAACGGTGCTATTTTCAGCTGGACTGATAAGAAATGGCAGCTATCAGCAAGGTGTCTGGAAGCTGCATATAACTGTAATTGTGTTTGTGTGTGTGTGTGCCTGTCTACATATATAAAAAATAGATTTATGTGACCTATCACTTAGCAGGTGCAATAGGTGGATGAATATGGGCTAATATAATATCATGGACTGAATGGTGTAAAGTGAAGGGCCAGGTGATGCCACAAGGTGAGGTAAACAAAAATTTCAAAGTAGTGTATTTCTATGGACTATTGTCCCATTATTTTAAAACAAAGAAAATGAATTTTGACTTGAAAGCTAAAAAACATAACATGGATTTTTCTTATGCAACCACAAACATCACAAAATAACAAATACATTTGTAAAATGGTGAAAGCTTAAATTAGTCTTTTTTTTATATCAATAAAATGTGGCCATTGCTGCCACAAACTGAAAATAATGGAATTGTATCATGACTCAGGCTATTACGGCACCTTTTTTTGTGAGGGGAGCAACAAATGATAACTGAGATGATTTATTTGTTTAGAATCTGAAAGGTGGCACGCACACTTTGAAATCCATTATACAAACTGCAACAAAGCGGCCATTGTTTATAATGTGATTAAATGAATTAGCTTAACATGAGGCTAAAGTATATCATCCAAAAATCCAGAATAAAGAAGTCAAAAGCTTCATAATATTTACATTTGCGTTTGACACATTTTATTCAAAATATTTTCGTTTCTCAAAACCTTGCAAGATCTAACAAGCTGCTTTTTGCTTTTGAATATCAGTCTCTCCTCTTCATTAAATGCGGTGGGGAGAAATATGCTTGGCAGTGGCAAACAGCCTCATGTTTACCCCTTGGCGCAGAACCGATGCCATGTCCAGACTTGTAAATCAGGCCCATTGAGGTAGCATAATGCCGATGATTATGACAGCCAGTCGCATGGGAGTGATAGAGGGACATTGAGTTATGGGCTTGGGGAGGATGCCCAGAAATGAAGAGTCTCACAAATGGAGAAGCACTTTCACCAAAACACCGGTCCCCATACAAGTACTAATGCTGCAGCTGGCAACAGGGCTGCCTAAATATGTATACATTAGCAACTCAATAATCAAAAGCTGAAATGTTTACATTATTTTTCACAGAGCTGTTCAGAAATGTATTTAAAAAAAACTATAAAAGGCACACTCTTTAGACTATCAAAAGGGTAACACAGAGGCAAAATATTTTGGAAGTGTTTTGTGTTTCTCCGGCATGCAATGTAGCATTTAACTGGGTAATCTCAGACTCGCCAATCTATTCCTTGTGTATCATAGGAAGTGCTCTTTGCATTCTGTTTTATTCAATCTAGTCCCCTTTGTTGAAGAACGATCATTCATTCACATTGATCGTCAGCCATGATAATATAATCAGGAGCAAAGCTTGACAAGGCTGGCCCGTCCGATAGATCAGAGCTGCTGACAGCAGAGCTATGCACAGGTCATAAACCCTCACCTTCCCTGTTTGACCCCACATCAATTTGGCTCTTTCCAATATGAATGCAAATAACAGCACATTTGTGGTGACATGTTTATGGTTATCTCTGTATCTCTCTCGCTCCGCCTCCTGTGCCTAAATGTGCTGATGTTACTGAGCTAATGGGATCGAAAAAGGTAACCTATTGCTCACTAGTGGTCAGCACTGCACACCTCTGCAACACTTCCCCCCAAAAGCATAAACAGAAGCATCAGTGCATGCCCATGCTTGCACATACGTACACATAGAGTATGCATACCTACCATGTCCTCTGCCCCAGTCACTTGTGTATGCATTGAGCTGATAAGTACCGCAGTTCATTTTCCTCATGGCGAAGCACAGTAAAAAAAACTAGGGAGTAATAATTGCTTGGAGAGGGGTGGGTTGTGTGAGCAGGGAGGAGAAAGGGGAGGGGGGGGGCAATGCGAGGATGGCTAAATATGCTTGATTGCCTCCTAAGCTTTGGTGCTGTGTAATGAAATATGTCTGCTGCAGACAGGGGCTCCAAACGATAGCTTTTTTGTCACTTTCTGAGCTGCCTTCTATCAACGCACCCTTTCACTCTCATGTTCTGGCATTTTCATCTTTGCCCACCCATCCCCGTTGTTATTAAACAGAGTCCATCAAAGCATTTGCTGCCATTGAACAGTTATCTTGGCTATAATGTAATAATTAGGTAAGCCAAAGCCAGCCTAATTTAGTATTCCTCGCTGCATCAAAAGCACCTTAATATTCGTCTGTTCTACAATTTAATTTGTAGATTCATTAGTATGGATGAGGTGTATAGAGAAACTCAGATAATAGGGAGCTGAACAAAACATGCAAGTGATGAGGTCAAGTTATAGTTGCCAGGAAGTAGCTATACCCTCACCTGGCTCATAAGGGGCATTTACTCAACTCAATGATAAAACTGATTTAGAAATAATAACTAATAAGCGATTAGTTATTGGTTGCTTCTGGAAGCAACAACCAACACATCCTGCGTAGCCAGCTGATGTGCTGGAAAACAAGTAATGACTTAGACCTCCTGTTCTGTGTAGAAGTCAGTGTTTTAACTCTATAAAGCCAATCGTATCATATTTGATACATGCCCTTTCTGAGACATTTTGCACCACTTTTTGGTAAAAACTTCACTCAAAACCCTGCTTTAGACAATATTATACTTGTCTTCTGCTCTTTAATGGAAATCAAGAAGAAGAACACTATAATAATTTCATATGATAATAAATGGTAGACATCCAAAGAAAAATGTTGTTAATTTTTCCCCCACATTTTGTTAAAAGGCCAACTACACTTTTGGACTTCTCTTCTCATTTTTTCTTGGGTTGGTCTTTAAAAGGTTTGATGCAGATTAATAGAAAGGAAATGACCATTACCAGCAGTTGCAAAATTGTATTTTGATCAACACAGTCCACCCAAGTATGACTGATCTCTACTACTACTACAACAGACAAAATACAGATGAAGAACAGAAAGTTTCTGGCCTACAAATGCTGCACATTCATGTACAGATACGCGTTTATGGAGATAAGCTTGTGTGCTTCCATTTCTGCCTTTACATTAAACAACAAATAAGCCAGCCACATTCACGCAGAAAAATGACTCCAAATTAACTATAATGAGAAGTTCGTGCAGATAGACTATCATAATCACAACATTCATAATTATCACTACTAATCATCGAATACGAATGCTACAAAGCTCTACAATAATCATCTAACATATGAGTCAAATTAAAGCTTATCCAGTGTAGCTAAAGTAAGGGGAAAAAAATGTTTAATTCCCTATTTTTTGTTGTAGCCACCCAAAGCATCCCCGTCATTTAAATAAACAGCAAATCATTTACAAGAAAATTAGTCCGAAGGCTTGTATGGGCATGCACTGCAGCATCTGCAAATGCATTTAGCAAGAGATGAGCCTCAGAAAATCTACCCAAAACATTAAACAGACTTAAGGTTTTTTTCCTCCCTCTTTTTCTTTCAGAAAAGCAATTTGTTGAATACCTAAAGGAAAATGTAATTAAACTCCTTTTCAGTCTCAAAGTCAGTGTGTAAGTCACTTTCAATGGCATATGCATTTTCTTTTCCTTCAGCTAAAGTTTGTTGCCAAACAATCACATATATACAACTGTCATAAATGGACTAAATATATGAGTTGCATAATAATAAGATAAAATAAAATCTATGAAATAAAGAGTTGCTGTACTTAAGTAAGTACACACAGAAAGAGAGCTTTTTTTTTTAACCTAACATAGCTTGATTTAGCAGTTAATCCCTGTTCCTCTCTGTCTCCCTCAGTTATGCAGTTCTCTTTCCTGAGATGTCAACACAGGATGAGGCCTGCGGCAGGTAAGAAATGGAGAAGAATAGCAGATGAGTTGAGGACAAGACTGCTCTGACCTCTGTTTTGCATCATTTGGTTGAATTTTCATGCTGTGCCTTAAGGGTGCTCATGTGCTGTGTTTTATTAATGTCTTCAAATTTGTCAGCTGAGGTTTTAAGCTGCTCGTGTCTCCAAATATCCATCTTTGTTTAAAAAGAGGAATTGCTCATCCTGAGTGCTGAGACAGCTCACAGAATATGTCAAGTGATATCCAATCAAGCACTAAGCTGAATCTCGACTCCAGCTCAATCCCTCCCATCTCCTGACCTGCAGCTGTGCAGGGGGAGCGGACTATCTCTGGCAACCTAAACCTTTTTAAAGTGACTGAGAGAGTGAGGGAGACTGACTGGCACTGATGGGACCAGACTGGGACTGTGCAATGGCGTGCTGCACTGCACCCAGGCCTTAGAAGCCTGATTGATAGAGTGTGATGAGACTGTCACTGAGCAAGGAGAGCAGCACAGAGATAGGCCGGATAGAGGGAGGGAAGGGCTGACCAGGGGAGAGAGATAGGGAGAAATAAATTTGAGAACATGTGAAGGATGAAGTGGGGGAATGAAGTGGCTGGATGGAATGTGTTTCGGACACATGAAGGATGGGAGAGTGGGAAGGGCGGGGGGCGTCGGAAAGGTGAGTCAGATACAGAATGGCTGAAGGCTTCACTTGTATGTCAAGTTAGATATGACATCGACAGATTCAGTTAATATGATGGTAAATGTTTGAGGTGGCAACACGGAACCTTGAAATAAGCAGAAGACATTTTTAAAATCGAAATCGCTGAGCGCCAATTTAAAGAATTGTACTTTTTAAGAATTGTACTTTTTAAGGTTAATTTTAGATTTAAAAAAAAAAACAACAACGAAAATGTTGTCTTAATTCCCATATCAACACTTTTGTAGACTTTTTGTAAACTTTTGTGGGGTTTTGTAGGACAAAATTTCTTCCCCAGCATCAATACCAGCTCAGCCTTGACTGAAAGTCTGGCTTTGTAAGTTGTACATTTATTCTCATGTTCAGAAAGTTGTTGCCATGCCGTCTGTGAGTGTAAATGATGAGACTTAGCTTTTTGTGTGAGTTTATAAGTGTCAGTGACCCATGAATATTGAGGCAATACTCCATATGTAACATCTGAGTGATTTTGAGGGCACATGGACATTCATTGTGACATATGTGTTTTGCATTACAGCAAAACAGCACAAACCTGCAACTTGCTTTGAAAAAAAAACATGGCTGATTTAGCAAATGCATACAAGAAAACATTATTGGGAGAATCAGGGAAAAGAAAGAAAGCAACATCTAATGATCTCATTCCTATCAGTTTTCACATTGAATTCTAATGGGGGGGCAACACCAAAACACAACAAAATACTGTGTTGCTAGACTAGTGTAATGTGAGCAGTTGGGTATATGCAGCACTGGATCTGGAAATCAGAATAAGAACATATAGTAACTTGATAGAAGTAGTGTAGAAAAACACTTAATTACATTTTTTCATTATGTTCGATAATTCATGGCACCTGCTCTCTCAAAGAAGCAGCATGTGACTTTTATATCCAAACTCTTACAATCGCAGAAGAAATACTGATCTCAGTATTTTTTCGGACCACAAGGCAAGCAATTCTGTTTGAGGAAAGAGGAGAAAAGGGAGAAAAAAGGGGACTTAATGATTTTGCTTGCTTGTTTTTTTCTTATTTTTTTTATTTGCTTTGACTTTTATTTTAATTTCTTTTAACAAGATTTTTTATGATTATGTTTGAAAAAATAAAATAAAAATACAATAGGAAAGGCTGGATAGAACACTGGATTGTATCAAAGAAGGCAGGTGAAATATTGGGTGGCCAAATGAGTTAATTTCCCTGGTTACACAGTGAATGTAAGAGTTTGTCATGTGAGGCAGTGGTCTTAATTTTCAGACTTAATGAATTCATCAATTATTAACTAGAAGCATTCAGAGAGTGCAGAATTTCACCAAGCCAATTCTTTTGCCAAAGACTTTGGTATTATTTTTTAGTTCAGTGCTGTAATGGCAAAATTATACACATCTCCCCATAGTAAAGAACCCTCTCAAAATCTAATCACTTGTTGCTTATTCCATTTCTGAGATTTCTTGAAAAGTTAATAAAAATCTGTCCTCAACTTTTTGAGTTATGTTGCTAACAAATACACAAACAAACCAATGCTGCCAAAAACATGACCCCCACCTTGGTGGGGGTAATTATTTTTCATTGAATAACTAGGAAGAAACTAGAAGTACAGAGAAGTTAAAAGAAGAAGTACTTAGTCTCTATTGTTGATCTATTTTCTTAAAGGAGCTAAAAGAGATTTTCTTCGCCGTTAGGTGGCGTACTGTGGAGCTGTCTCAAACCAAAACAAAGCCTGTGTCAATCAATGCCTTTCTACCTCTCCCCCAACCGAAAAACCACGCCCCTCTTATTTAAAAAAAAAAATATATAGTTTTACTTTATTTATTAATTTTAAACAGAGAGCATGTTTAAAATTATGTAGGCCTAAAAACAGTATAATTATATATTTTTCTAAAACTATTGCAAATATGACCAGTTCATGATGGGGTGTGCTTGTGCAATACAACATGAGCTCAGCTAAGAACCGCAGCTTATTCTAATTATTCATCGTTATGATCCAAAACATAAAAATTTTAAAGC
>JAVQJG010089973.1:0-15003 GCA_036024015.1 Craterocephalus amniculus | reverse complement strand
CCATCCATCCATCCATCCATCCATCCATCCATCCATCCATCCATCCATCCATCCATCCATCCATCCATCCATCCATCCATCCATCCATCCATCCATCCATCCATCCATCCGGTGCCTTTGCTTGGTTTTCATTTATTATCCTGCATTAGTTTGGGTTTCTATTAATTCTTATGATAAAATCTGAGCTCACTTGCCTGACGTCCTGTTCTTTGGTCCCATTTTCTCACCAAAACCATGAAATGATAGATATGCAAGGAAAGACTATATTTATATTCAGTGTTGGATTATAACATCTACCATGATGTCATTTTATAGTTCTATTTTATTTTTTTATAGATAATTTTTTAATTCTTTAAATTTTTTACCAGTGATTCTGGAGATTATCTGTTGAGTCACAATCTGTAAAGGCAAAATAGCCTTATCTCCTCCAGAATAGTAAAAAAAAAAAAAACTGAATTCATACAATAATCACAGAGGCACTGAAGAAAAGTTCAGTGTAGAAATAGAAAGAACTGCAAAATGAAAAACTGGAGGAGGAAAATAAATTCCAAGACTTGGGGGAGTAGAGAAATGAACTTGAAAACCAATTTTGAAACATGGAAGGAGAAAAAAGTAGAGAAAAATGTAAGAAAGAAAAAAACAGTTGACGGGAGGAAGAAGAAATGGAGGTTACCAAGAGAAATGTGGAGATGGAAATCAGAGAAGCTGCATTAAGAGATTCTGATCAATAAATCAAACATGTGGAAAAGATTAAGGAAGAACTTCACCTAAAAAAGAAAAGTGTTAAGTTAAAAAAACCAACAAAAAAGAACAAAAGAGGAAAAACAGGAAGAAAATGGAAGAAACTGAACTTAAGGCAGAAACACAAAACAGTTTTCTCTCTTGAACTGATGTAGAGTCAGCTCAAGAGAGCTTCCTGTCAGTGTCAGAACAGTTTCAGACCATGCTTTGGCCATAACATTTTCAGCATTACAGAGGTCACAAATGATTCATGACTGTTTTTTATTATATCAGACATGACTCCAAAAATGGCAACATCAGACTGAGTTATGAAGCACAAGGAAATGTGAGTTCCTGATAAGGGCAAGTGAGGCAAAATAACAGAAAGATTATCGAGTTGCTGTGCCGGTTGTAGCCTGAAAGGTTCCCATAGCGTTGGGCTGTGGAGAATTAGATTGCGGGGGAGATGCGAGCTCCTTTCATCACTTAAGAGAACAAGTTGGAGGAGGATTCTTCCAACCACCTCCAAGGAATCAAGATGATTACTAACACACAATCACATATGGCCTCAAAGCATGCTCACTCATGTAGTGATCTGTCTGTGAAGCAAAAAAAGCAGCATTTTTAGGATATGTTAAGACAAAGGGCAATCTGGAGACTTTAGGTGGTGCTGGCATGCACGCCAGCTTGAAACAGGATCCTTTTCACTTCCCATGCCATAAAAGAATAACATGCAAGAGTTGGACTGAATAGAAAGCTGTTTGATGAATCTGAGTGTTAACAGTAAAATACCATTATTAATGGGCCATAATTACAAAATGAGCTCCTGTAACGGGGAAACTGATATTTTCAAATGAGCTGGCAAAGCCAAAGTTTGATGACTGAAAAAAAAAATCAAGACATTAAAAGAAGAGTTTAAGGGGATTTGTGTAATACTTTGACTGGTCACAAGAAATTTCTTTGTTGCCTGTTTGTCAGGGTCAAAGCTAAGGCCCTTTACACACATGTGTGCGCACAAACACACACACCACCGGGGCTTTGGAAGCGGAGTGTTAGGGTCTGACAAGCTGCAGCATTGTTACAGATTTTTGCAGGTGTCCAGCACGTTCTCTCCTCTGCCCTTCCACGTCTCAAACGTTGCGATAAATTCCTTCATAAAGTGAGCAAGGTCATAGAATCAACTCACAAACACACATCCAACATGTGTGCAAGCGTGCATACACACTCAACGTTACACACGGAAGTGGCCGGAGCCCAAAAAACTTAAGATGTCTGTCGGTGGAGTGGGACTAGATTGCTTGCGTGTGCACGTGTGCACGTGTGTGCCAAAGCAACACAGGTGCAGTCAGGGACACGGAGGAAGAAACAGGCCTCCTGCCCTTTGAACTTGATCTTGAAAAGGAAGCTGTTTTTGCTTCCTGTCAAATGAGCTTAAGCACTATGCCTCCGAGCTTAAGTCAGCCCAAACTGCTCTGGGCGAATGAAACTGTAATACACTCATCGTTTTTCCAAAAACATTCATGCTTATTACACACATTATGCACATGTTCTCAACTTCACAGTTTATATATTCTTCATGTGTTTATTCAAAAGCTTTTATCACTGCAATTTATTTGTCATTAAGACTTTTCCAAAAAATTTTATCGCTCAGGGAATTTCAGGGAGGATATGTCTGCAATTTGCATTGTATCTCTTAATGTGCATCAGGCTTTTGTTTGTGTGTGTGTGTGTGTGTGTCTGGACATTAGAAAATGAAGCAGCGGTTCAAGGTTAGGACATTGCTTTAACTTGGGCTCTTGATCCAAATCCATTAGCCCTGCAAAACCTTTGTAATTTAATGATGCTGCATGACAAGAGAAAACTCTCCTTGGGTGAGATAAAGAAAAATAAACAGTCCATTCTGGGCAAGACTGAATCTAAAAAGTGAGCAGGAAAGCATAGCTTTCATTGGCAGGGTGCTGACACCTAGAAAAATGACACACGGTCTCACAAAACTTTACTTTTGGATACTTTCTGTTTCACACAGGAATGATGATGGTCTCCTCTGGTGGGGGGTGTGGGAGGAGGAGAGACGCTTGAGAGGCTGTAAGTGGGGCCAGAGTAGTTCCTTTATCAGTTGTCTGATAAGAGATGTCTGTGTGTCAGAGCTGCTCAGTGCTTTCCTTGTCTCAGCTTATCACCACTAATTAAAACATTTGGATTCCTCTGGTTGGCTCTGGAGGAGTGTGCATCCGTCTGAGCATGTGTGTGGGAGACATGAGAGCGGAGAAGAGTCAAGGAAGAATATGTTGCAACTTAGAAAACCTTCTGTCCATCTATGGACAGAAAGACTCAGCGAACACTCACACTCCATGCAACTTACTGTTTTCACCATTGTCTCTTGCATGTCCAGCCTTTCTTTAATAGCCTATATCAATTTCTTCCACATATTTCTCATGCTAAATATGGCTAAATATATCAATTCAAGAGATAATGTGGGAAATACTGTCCCTTTTCTGTAGCTGTTCACATTCTCTTAACTTACTTGTGATTCTAAAGGGTGTCTGGGTAAAGCACATACAAGGCAGACATGAGGCAGAAATTGTAATGTAGGAATTCTTTTGATACAGCAGGTTAAATATGTTAGATGTAAGTTCTCGATTCGTGTTTTATAAAGACCACTTGTATCTGAAATAATCCTTATCAATGAGTAAGAGCAAAGCAGGCCACATCAATGTGTAATTTGTGTGGGTGCTGCTTGGTACTTAGCCTTGTTTTGAGTTGTTTGGTGTACTGGATGATGGTAATCTTCCATAATGAGAAGGAAAAAGACCAAAACTGCTGCAATACATGGGATTGTATTGAATTGTTCAATACAGGTGTGAACCGACCCGTCAGCACTGTATCGACTGTATCAAACAATATATTTTATTTTTCTATGAACCTGAAAGCTCATGTCATGTTAACAGAATGTCATTTTACATATTACAATGATGACTGGAAAATCTGAAGACCATCTGTCATTTTGAAAGATTAATGTTTAAACAAGTATTCGTAATTAAATTTAAAAAAAATACAAGTTAAAAAAAAGCATTAAAGTTTATTTTTGGTATCAATAAAATATCAATCTATTACACTAAAGTATTGAACCGAACAACCGTAAATGTTTTGTATTGTTGCATTCCTAATTTTTACAATAGATTTTTTTTCATACTGTCAGGGGCTGCAGTATGAAAGATCTATACACTGCTTCAACAGAGGTCTGGATTTACAGCAAGCTGTTCCATCCTCTTCATTCCCAAATTCTGGAGGTACTCTGTGATGATCATGGCTCTATAAAGGAGAGTGTTGTCATCCTGGAGGGTGGAGTTAGGTCCCAGATCATGGAAATATGACTCCAGAAACTCATTCCGTTACATCCGTCAGTCAATTAGGAGCCAATCGGGTGTCAGTCATGCTGGCACACCTGGCAACAGCTGACAACAAAACAAAAGTGAAATCCAGCATGAGCCTTCTGGGTTACACCTTTTTATGAAGCTGACTAATCCTTCCAACAATACAACTCCAATTAAAGGAGAAATAACTAAGCAAACTAAATGTCACTTTTTGTGCTTTTTACGTGAATGGGAGAAAAAGCAACAGGGCCCACCCCAAAACAGTTGTTTCACAACAGCTGTTAACCGATTATTGGCATACAAGAATATTATACAACAAGTTCATGCTTTAGAAGTGGATACAACCCAATTTACTACACAGATTTGTGTCATACAGTTTATTGTTTTGTGCAGAGAGTGAATTACAACATGTTCTCAAGCATAAACAAAATCCTATATCGGTCAAATCCTCAAATTTATAGTAGCTTTACTTTTTCTGTCCAACTTTTGTTTATGTGACATATAGCCATTAATATCCATTACATAGTTTTGAAGCGGGGCTGCACGGTGGTGTAGCGGCCTCACAGTGAGAGGGCCGCAGGTTCAAGTCCCAAGTTGGTCTGATTCTGGCTGAGGAGGGGCTTGAAACTGTGGCCTTCCTGTGTGGAGTTTGCATGTTCTCCTCGTGTATGCGTGGGTTCCCACCGAGTACTCCGGCTTCCTCCCACTGTCCAAAGACATGCATGTGAGGTTAATTGGGCACTCTAAATTCTCCCTAGGAGTGAGTGAGTGTGTGTGTGAATGGTTGTCTGTCTGTCCATGTTGGCCCTGCGACAGACTGGCGACCTGTCCAGGGTGTACCCCGCCTCTCACCCCCTGACAGCTGGGATAGGCTCCACACCTGCGACCCACTTGGATTAAGCGGTTCAGAAAATGGATAGATGGATGGATAGTTAGTTTTTCAAAATGCACTGGCAGCTATCTGGCTTTACTAGTGAGGCATATGGTGAACATTGTTTGCTGGGTGAGTGAATGACAGGGAAATCTAAAGATAGTTTAAGTATCTGAAAAAAGGATTTAAGGCAAAAATCTGACATATTCTATCAGGGCATTAACCCAAAGCACAAATCCAACGGCTAAGTAAGATTTAATTAGATTTTGTTTAAAAAAACTTTAAACACATTTTTCAATCTTTTGCTGGATAGTGGCGGCATCCTGGAGGAAAAGAGTAGGGTTGACATCTGGTGAATGCTGGACTCCTGTCCTTACACAGTACATGTACAGTACCTTTTATAACCATAAGACCATCATAATGGTGAGTAATCAGATCACTTCAACAATCATATCAGATGCGTTTACATTCACTGAAGAAATGACATTAATTAACACATCCAATTTACATTTTTCAGTGTCTTATAGGATTTTTTTGGAGTATGTTGGTATGTTACTTAGGTCGGGCCCAAAAGTCCTGTTATTTTCAAAATATCCAATCTAGTTTTGGTGAACATGGCCACACCTAAGGTCTTTGCATTAGCTGCACTCATGGCATGCAAAAGGTTGCATGCTGGTGCTTTCCTTTCTTTATAGCTACTGCATGAGGATAAAATGATGGTTGGTTTTCGTAGGTCAAAAGCTTCTGCACTTGGTCTTAACATGACTGAGTTCAGATTTTTTTTCTTTTTTCTTTTTTTTTTAACACTGGCAGATGTAAAAGGTCAGAATAAAACAGATCTTTGAGTATACATGCAAGAAGACATAGTTTTGAGGACAAATCATCAGAAAACTACCATTATCCGATAAACATGAAAATAGGGTGTTTCCATGCCCACTTACCTGATAACCCCAGGTATCGGATAATGATCTGATTTTAGGTTTATGTGTGAATAGCCTCAACAATCTCAGGACTAAAACTGTACATACGCTCCTACTAAATACTCTTGCACACACACTGAAAAACCTTTACAGCCTAACACACACAGAAAGCTTTGTTTGCAGATGTTTGAACTGCACACAGGATTTTTTAAATTACTTTAAAAAGTATTGAAATCAACACAATGTTAATACAGCAGCATGATCACATGGTAGCGACTTCACCGACACGCCAAACCGAACAATACAGGCTGATTACGCAGAATCAGATCAAATTGTGCAGAAAGCTTCTAATTCCTTTTGAAACCCTACGAGAGCTGATGTGGTTTCTGTGTGATGGATGTGTCTCCCCCAGGGGGAGTTGATGTCTTTTAGTTTTACTGTAAATGTTTACATTCCAGCATGCACTGATGCTATCTGCTAATAGTTTCTGGGACTAGCCTGAAGAGTCCTCTGGGTGGGATTATTTGCAACGTGTGTGTGTCAGTATGTGTGTGAGAAAAAGAAAGAGACCAAGAGGTCAAAGGGAAGCAGATCTGTCTTTAAACAGAGGTATTAACCATGACCCCTTTCTTTCCTGAGTCCTGCCCTGTGTCTGTTTAGGGCCAACGCATTAACAGCAGCAAAACACACTCTGCTCTTCCATTATTCCACAGAGTAAAACATTTAGCTGTTGCTAATGTCACATCATCATCTGAATATAAATCATTTTGGACAGACTCCTGATAGGAAAGCCTCTCCCTGCCTCTGTCGTGTGAGCTCTAAATCCTTTTATTTCACTCGGCAGTCTTGGTGCCAGCAGCCGTTATGTGAAGATGCTGTGTTTAAATCAACAAGGCCCTTGAGAACATGATTCCCCTTACAATAGGCACATCGGAAATGAATGTGTAATTGCTGCTCATGAGCCTTCTGAGAATTCTCTGTCAATAGATGTCTATCTTAAAAGTATACCTAGCGTGGATTCGGTCTGGCCTGCCATTCCTGTGTTGCACACCAGAGAGGCAGCCCCACCCTCAAGGCATTCCTCCCGGCTGACAAGTCTGCAGCAACAGAAAGACAACAGGATATCACCTGCTTCCACTTGTTTCAATAAGTATTATTCAAATCTGTCCTTTTAACACTTGCTCTGTTATGTAAGGTGTTGAAGCCGTGCTGACGATTGTTCGTAGAAGCAGAAGAGCTCGTTCTTCTGCACTGCTGTCTCCCCTCTCTGTTTTATGAGTCTGTTCATGTCAAGGCTCAGATATAAAGTGCAATTCGAAATGTTTACATATTTGAGCATATTTATAGGCAGAGAAATGGTTGTGGACTACCGACTGGAGCGCAGTTCCTGACAAAGAGGCAAGAGCTGACATAGTTATGACCTGATTGATTTATTCTGGTGAAAGGTAGGCAACGAAGCTTACAGGCTTCATATGGTGAGACTGCGTCATCAGCAGATGAGTCTAGCAAAGTGAGTTTGGAAACTCTGTTGCACAAATGACAGACCGAAAGAAAGGAAAAAAGACTAGAGATGTGTCAGTAAGGCATAATTCACATTTCAGTCATCAAGAGTCTTCTTAGTCACTTTAAATAGCGAAACATCTGGTGATCGTATAGAATTCTTCACCTTGTTGGTGAAGCTTGTGGAGAAAAGTTGAGAATAATTCAGCTTTTTAACTGCATCTGCTAATCAATGGGTCTATCTGATACTGTAGTTCTGATCTTTTCACTGCACATCATAATAATATCAAACACCACGCTGTATATCATCAAGCTGCATTATGTCAATCAAAAATGTTTGTAAACTGAAAAATTGAAAAGGTGTTATCAAGGAAAAACTATATAGGAACAAAGGAAGGTTGAAAATGAAGTGCCACATGAAATGACAAATCTCCGGGACTGCCTGCAAACTTGAACTTGAAGTTACACTTTTGCTAACTCTGTGGTAAATGGTTTTAGATCTTTTTGATAAATGGTATTTGTAACGGCTAGTTTTGTGTACTTAATTTTTATTTGGGAGAGAAATCTTGTGTAACTCTCAGATAATATTGAAGAATAGCGTTTTTGAATCTTCAATCCCTCCAGAAAGTTGCGATGTTGCAATTTCAAGGATTAATATCAATTCAAAGGGTTGGAATATTCAATAAAAAGTGTAACTATCCCAAATTTATCATATTAACAGGAAAACAACATTTATCCCTTTAAATAATTTCTCTTTTGGGTTATTTTTTTGTTGATAGTTGCAATTGGAACATTGCAACTTTCTGGAAGGACTGTCTCTTCAGCTTGTCACAGCGGCAACTAACAACCTATATCCATTGATTCATAAGGTGCAGATTATACCCTGCAGATGGAAGCGTGCATTTTAAGTCTTCCACCTGGCAGCTTGTTACATCATTGCTAATTAGGGCATGGGAATGTTGTACATGAGGGGATAATAACAAATACTGTATGTGCACAGCCACCGCACACAACCAAGACCAAGCTGGGGTGTAACTCAGCCATAAACTCTCCAGCCACAATTATCTTTCAGCTGTTAAAGCTGATAATCCTACTTTGGTGACACTTTCACATAAAGCAAGAGAACTTTTTCTTTATGTCCATGGATTTAAAATAAAGATTTCATAATGTTGCTCACATGGATGTTTGCAGCTTAATTTTGGCAACAAGTGATCAAGTAACAGACACTAAAGTTTGTGTTAATTCAGACAGGCCCCGATTACTTTTGTGCAACCTGGGAGAATGAACCAGCCATAATGTTTCGTAACAGCTAATGTAAACTACACAACTAACAAACCATAGTATGAAGTTAAATAAAATCAGACACACACAAAGGAGAATTTTGAAACTAATGGATGCCAGGTCCTTGTTTTGGTCCTTCACCCCTCTCTAACCAAACATACTTGATTGTTGCAAAAATGCATATTCAAAAACACCAATTCATTTTGTGATTAGGCCTATTAGGATATAGTTTATTTTGCCCACTTTTTTCATTTTTCTACTGACAAAGAGTCCAAAAGACCCAGAAATAAAAAAAAGAAAACATAACTTCCCCTTCTTTAGCAAGAATCCCGCAAGTGAAAGTGATGTTAATAAAGTGTGGAAAAAATTGGCAACAAGATTAACAGGTAAATTTTCTATAAACCAAAATTACATCTGTAAGTGTAGCTAGGTAATTAGAACTACAGAGGCCTGGTTATCGGGAATGAGATATTATGAATGTATTATTATTCTATAACAGCAAATCCAGCTGATGTTTTATCCTTTTAAACACAAAAACTTCAGAAAAAAAATAAGCTTTTTCCTTTTAGTTTGGATCTTACATTGATTGTCTCACATTCTTACTTACAGTATTGTTGCAGAATCTAGAAACGCTGCTAAGACATCACAAGAGGCAAGAACTAGGACACAGACAATCATATGGACTTTAAACTACGGTGGTGGAAAAAAGACGCTTGATTTCACCAATGCAGCTGCTTTCACCAAATGTCTGTACTGTAGGAGCGTCATAGATTTCTATGCACAAATCAGTGGTGATAAAAAAAAAGACTATAACGTATCTCTTTTAATCTCTGACTGACTGTTCAAGCACTTGGTTTATCCCTTCAACAATCTAAAGCACCTATGGATGTGCACATATGACCTGTGTCACATTCACTCTGTCACTGACTTCCTTTGTTGTGAATGGAAATTCACATATACAGTATGTGGCATCACAGACTGGGTGCAGCAACTGAAAAAAAAAGTCTTATCTAGTCACGGCACACAGCCATGACTGGACCAACCCTCTACCAGCACAATGTGAATAATCAGAACTCACAGAGAAAGGCATACCTTGCAGCCATAACCCAGCAATGTTGCTTTTCCTCTCACTAAGTCTTGACAATTGAATATGTGTAAATGAAAATAATTAGACTCAAAGACCAGGCGTTGACATAGAGAAGGACCATTACAATCAGATACGTTCCTCTTCCCAACCCAGAAACCTGTTGTGCACAATGCCAGCCACTTATGATAACTCGAAGTGGTGTTTTGATGTGAGAGATAGATGAGGTTTTGGGTTTGAGCCAGAGTGCAGCACAAAGCGATCAGCCATGCCAAAGCAGCCTGCGTTGGGAACGGGAAGTTGAAGTACCTATTTTACATCAAAGTTCTTTGATGTCACGGCCTCTTTAATCTTGTAATATTGTATTTGCAAGGATTACAGAGAGAGGACATGACTGCTTTAAAGCGTGCAAACCGTCTGTTTCTTGCATTATCTTGCTGTTATCAAAGAGCATGTCCTGTAAAATCACTACATGTCTTTATATTTTCAGCTTGATTCATGCATTGCAGTTTGAGTTTTCTGTCTACAACCCAAACTTTTTCAGTTTTTATGCCATCCAGCTTGTGAATCAGAATTAGATGCTGGTCACCTCGAGTAAGTTGTGTTTTCATTGTCATGTTAAGAGAGGTCATTATGTTTACTGGTTTCAGATGAGGGTGTAGTCTTTTTTGTAAAGCATGATTAATGTGTGTTGTCTTACATGTGCGGCCAGGCTGGATGGTGCAACATCTCCACGGTCTATTGACCCTTTCTGACTCATGCAGAGGACAAAAGTGAGAACAACTATGCGGGTTTTTTTTTTTTGTTCGTATGCAAAACAAAAATCTGTAAAAGCAAAACACTGAGTATTCAAGATGAAGTTGTCCACATTTAAAATTGTGTTTCAAATCCAAAACATCGGAGAATCCTATATAAAGATGAGTAGAGCACGGATGTTTTATAGATTTATAATCCATTAATGTGTCCCACAAACAGCTGGATATCTGCTTAAATGTCATTTTATGTCAGGCTGCTTGCACTTGGTGATAAGCTGCTTCTCCCCTTTGAGTTTTTACAAATTCAAGATTCCTTTCTGCTCTGTCTGTTGAGTTACAGATGACTTATTGGTGCAAGGGGGAAAAAAAATACAGGTCATCCTGCAGCCTTGTTAGGTACAGCCAGGAGGACTTACTGGGAAATTCATGAGCTCAGAAACCCGTGGTGAGATGTTGACTATAAGATTATTTCCATGAACCTTTTTCCAGAAACTTTCTTTTTTTTCTATAGCACTCAGCATCACTGATATTTTCATTCAGATCCATAAAGAAAAAACATTTCTGCAACACAGTCAGTGTGTTCATTTATTGTGATTTTCAATTTTTGTTACTTGAAGATTTTTTTAAAGCTTTATAAAGAATTAAAGATGTAACTTAAATGTTATGTAATGTAAATGAACATTTAGTGGCAAGAACGTGTGACCAGAGAAATCACAAAGATACATGATTGTTTCCTTAAAGCAAATCCCTATACACTGAGATAAGATGTGGGATTGTTCATTTTTCGAAAAACAAAGAAAAAGATTTACCTCACAAGGAGATGCTTTAACTGTAATTTGTGTGATGTCCTTTTCCTGCTTTCCAAAATATGTCACGGTACCCTTTTCTCAGAAAAAAAAAACCGCTTCCCTTTATCCTGAACTCCCACTCATATAATTTATGTATAAGCACCTTACTACATATAGATTTGTTTTAAATCAGAATAAAATAAGAAAAAATTATTTTATATCTATGCTTTCTTAGTAACAGCTATTTTACGTTGCTTATGTATTTTTAAGAATCAGCCACTGCTCATCTTCTCTTACAATTTTTTTTAAAGGAAAAAAAAAGTTGACGTCAAATTTTAAGAAAAAAACCATGACATATTTCATTGTATTTGACGCTATACGCAGAAGTATCAAAACATATTTTCTGCACCTTAAACGTCCTTATAGGGGTGCATGACACAGTAACGCACGCTCCTCGCTTTCCCGGCGCCTTGTTCAAGCTTCAGAGCACCCCTCCACATGGCATGCTGTCCATGTTCCAAGGCTGGCAGTGATAGTGTAGGTAGGGGTAGTACTGATAGCCCTGGTACAGAGGCGCAGTCATGGGTGGGTATCCTCCATTTCCCAGGTGATACTGTTTCTGCTCGTCCCTCACCAGCACTTTTACCGCCACTGTCTTTGGCGAACAGAGTGCCGCCAGCTCAGATGCCACCTGGCGCCGCTTTGTTTTATATCTTCGGTTCTGAAACCAGATTTTCACCTGGGTCTCTGTGAGCTTCAGGGTTCCTGCCAGGTCGGCCCGCTCGGGGCCAGAGAGGTACCTCTGAGTGCTAAACCGGCGCTCCAGCTCGTTGACCTGCACGTGAGAGAAGGCCGCTCTGGAGCGCTTCTTACCGGGCCTGCACCGAGGCTCTTCCGACGAAACGCCGATTGTCTCCCTTCGGTGGTCGTATCCTTTCCCCCCTACATCCATCTGATTATTCTGCACCATGTACTGGTCTTCAGCGGCTGAAGGACAACAGAAATATGTGATGGCAAGATGTAAAGATGGATAAGACCATTGCATTAGGGCACGCTCCACAATATGCTGGTAAAATAAATGTCTTTATTTAAATTTAATTCACTCAGTCACCGATATGTAATTTTAAAAAAACAGCTCATTAATACATGTAGTAACTTACTGTCATAGAAAAACTAAGATATTTCTCACCAAGTGTATAGCTTATCCTGTTGTGATATTTAAGATATTTCATTTTAGGTATTTTCATTTCTTCTGAAAACTGTAGCCTACTTATTAGCAACGTTGGGATACCATTTTTAATGTTGGGAATGAAAACATATTTAAGAGATTACTGAATCAACATTGCACCATAAAGGTGAGACAACTGCAATTTCCTCACCGCTTACTTCAGCGTCAGATCCAGTAATGATGCAGACATCAATCGGACATATTTTCATACCAGCTGCAAAGCAAAACCACAGTGACTGTACTTCTCTTTAATAAAAAAAAATCCCCCACCTTCTCTGAGCTCTTCTCCCGCAGACTCCTCCTTGCAGGTATCGGATGGGAGGTTTGGAGCCACACCGAGGTTGCGTTTTGGGGCGCAGAGTTCATCGCTACCTGTGGCGTTTGGTGTGCCCCGGGAATCACGTCTACCGAGAATGTCTTTGATAGAAAAAGGCGAAAAACTTAATGTCATGATTGACAGCAAAAGAACGGGTATTCCCTCACTCTCACGTGCGATTTTTGTGAAGGCATCAAGTAATCCGAAGCTTGAAAGCAAAAAGAAAAACCTCACTTATTCACTTTTTCCACTTTTTGTAATTGTTCTAACTTAATTGAGGTGATCTTAAAGTCGGGTCTGCTAATGAGCAACGTGCATCAAAAGCTGTCAGGATTGTTAAAGATACTCTGAGCACGAGAAGCAGTTTGGACTTGATAGGCTGTTTTTCTCTGCATGGTCCCTCCTATGCGCCGCCCAGCTAAACACGGCTGTGTGCACCCAGAGTCCGGTGGAGAACGAGGGATAGTGATTTATCAAGAAAGATAGGCTTTTTTCTCATGGTGAGATTTCTTTTTTTTTCTCTTTTTTCAGTTTGCAATGTAAAGGCAAACAAAAGAACAAAGAAAACGTCACATGTTGAAAATGTCAGATCTAAGTGAGGAGAAGAGGAAACCATGCGTGATTAATACAAAATCATGATAAAACTTGAGGCAAACCATTTTGATTTTCTGCATCTGCAACTACTTTTAAGTGTAAGTGTAAATCTGAAAAAGTTTTTTTTAAGTCGTGTAGACACACAACGGCCTGTTTATTTACTAAGAAGAGGCCAACTAAGATTGAACACATGGAATTCCAGTAAAATAAGCTCACTTTGCCTCCATTTATTACCTGGTAAAGATTGTTAAATGTTGCCAGAAATCTATTCATTGTTGCGGCTGCTTTTTAAAATATCTATTAGTTTTTATTCTTGCAGCTGCGTAGCCTATCTTTAAACCTTTATTATACGGTTTGGAAATAGTTTATATCAAACATCCTATAAAAGTATCTTTATTTGACCTCAGACAGGTGAGCAGCGCCGCCACGTGGCCTAGATTCATGCATCCCAAAATTGCGAGTGAAAATCTAAGATGAGTGACTAAAACCCCACCCTGATGGGAACTTATTACACAATCAGCACGTCTAACGCTCGGTGAAGCAGACGTGATGACAGATCTTCCTTCTTCCTGCTGTTTTGCTCTCTTCCTCTGACTAACAGCCACAGAACCAGATCAGCTCTGGGTGTCCAAGTTACGTTGGAATTTACCTCATGACTTCACTTGCCGTTAAAAATTGATCTTAATTAGCAAAGAATTTATTCTCTGCAGCTCTTACTTTCATTACAGTCAACATACCTTCTTTATAAACGCGCCCAAGTCTGTCATGGTGCACATCATATCTTTCTGTCTGCTCATCGACTATACACACATAATAAACACAGTGTATCGTAGGCCTATATTAGGAACACATTAAAAAAAATAATCGAAGTTGCCTAGCCTACGCTATAAAATCTGAGCGCCCTGCATTCAAATCAAAATTAGAATTAAATTAAATTCTATTATAAAAATTATAAACCTGCTCCCTCAATCCTTATATTTTCCAAATAAATGGCGTATTTTATTAGAAACCTACACAAGAAATGAGCTAACTTCACTATAATTTCTCTGTCAATAATCAGTCAGATTGTATATTTAGCTCTTTGAAATCCCACCCCACCCCTCTATATATTTGGACCATGGCTCTTCTTTTTTAGCGAGCCCTTTGAGTGGTTGCTATTGGAGACTTTTCTGTTTTGGGAAACTTTGCTCTTGTAGCGCAACGATGAGCTGCTGAGCTGCTATCTTTGGAAGCGCGCGATAGCGATCGCGAGCGCCTGTTAGAGCCGCGGCCAGTCCGCTGCGTCCTCAGGCATCGCCGTCCTGTCGCCAGTTCTATTTACACTAGTGACTGTGCAGCACTTAGAGCTGACACCAGGTATGTCCTACCGGCAGCGCAGTAGCCAGAGGAAGTGGCCGGCGAGGCTATCAGAGGAGACAAACACTCTGTTTACTTTGCCATTCATCTCCATTAATAGCGTCTGCATGCTCACCCCATGCCTTGTAGGTGAAGGTATTTGCTTTAAGTCCATCTCCAGCCGACGGAATGTGTGTGTGTGTGTGTGTGTGTGTGTGTGTGTGTGTGTGTGTGTGT
>JAVQJG010089949.1:0-15743 GCA_036024015.1 Craterocephalus amniculus | reverse complement strand
TAACAGTTTCTCAATTGGCGAATGTGCAGGATTGAATTAATGAATTAGTTTGTAAGCGCCTTGTCACAGTCTGCCGTCTCACCCACACCAGTATACTCACCACATGACGTCACTTACCTGCCATTTAATAATTTTTAATCGAATATGAATTTAAAGCTCTATGCCTGAGTACATATTACAGTGTGAAACATAACATGGCAGTATAACTTGTTGGGTAGAAGACGGCGACCTGTATTTCAGCTGGCATTTCTCTTTTAAAGACACACTTGTTCCTTCAGTGTTTTTGTTGTCACATTCCCTTCAAATGTTATTCAATAGTTTAGTGTTTTTTGAAGACCAAAAGGAAGAACTCAGTGGTGTTAAAAAAGTGTTGTCCTGTAGTTTCAAAGTGCTGCCCCTCAGCCGATGCAGCAGATTTCAGAATCAGAAGGATGAAAAAGAGGGGAACAGCTAAACAGCAGGAAGGAAAAACTTTGATTGTACTTTGTCTTCCTGCTGGCTCAAAGATGCTTTGTTGTTTTCATCCTTTAGATTTATTTGCATGTCTGGATATTTGAAAACACTTTTCCACTCAATCCAAGGTGTGTCCAAACTTTTGACTGGTAGTGTTTATAATATAGTGAGTGAACAATTAACACTGGGGTGACCTTTTGTTACTCAAGATATCATAGACAGTCTCAAAAACTGAATATTGCTCACATACAGCGGTTGATTTACAACTTTTTGCTGTTGGCATTGGAATTGAAAAATTTCCTTTTCCACTCTCAAAGCTGATTTACATGCTGCTTCAATAATTCAAAACCTAATTTTCTTCATCTGCCCAAAGCTGTTGAATGGCACTGTACATGTGCAGCACAATACCATTTCCTCAAAGGATGTAATTGCTAAAATCAGAAAAATCAAATTTATGTCTGTTGCCCCAGAGTTGCTAAAATCAAATTTATGTTTCTTTGGTCATGCAACAAATATTGCATTCATCCTTCACTTTTCACAAATATCACCACGATACACTGGCTGCCTTTTGCTGGGAAAGCTCTTTTTATTCTTTTTGCGTCCTTTGACTCAAGGCCAGTGAAACAATGCAACAAAATGAGTGGTGTGCGAATAAATTGATGCATGGTAAAAATGATTTAACTTAAACCAAAGTGATGCCTGCATGATGTAACTGATGATTTCATGAAAAACATCATGCTTTTTAGGAATATGTGGCATAGTTTCGATGCATAACTCTTCTTTATAATAAGGATTATTTTCAAGATTTTTGTGTCATGCAGCTGATGTGGTTGTTAGTCACACTGATTGAAATAAAGTCACAGAAGATTATGTATTCACAATAAGCACCCAAATCTCATAGTCTCACCCACCTGTGGGCCTAAAGGTGCTTACAGACTCCAAGAGAAGTCAAAACTTAGCTCTTGTTCTCAGGGTCACAAGAACAATATGACGTCATTTTGTTCTCGCCAGAAGTGTTGGAGAACAGTCCTCCACACATTGGCCTGGCAGAACTTCCTTCTTGTGAGTTTCAGAGAAGTATTTTGTGATTGGTTGGACATTTGAGGTAGATGTAGATAATGTGCGAATGAATAAATGAATGTATGAATTTGTGTGCTTAGGAATCACTCATTAATGCGCATATGATAACAGCATTATGTTGAGGTAGCATTTAAAGTGTCACTAATTGCACCACTATGCCTACATTGCTTTATAATGCAACCTTGTGACAGGAACATCACTAACATGATGTGTTTTGAAAAATGTCAATTAGATCTATCATTGAAAACCACAGACTCGATCAGAGGGAACCAACCGTGCGGTCCTTTTTGGCCAGAATATTTTTAACTATGCAGTCTCTGTGACTCTAACTCATTCAAATTGTGAAACAGTAGTTTGGTTAGGGGAGAATATTCATATGTTTAGGTGAAAGTGTGTTTTGTTTAAACAGGGGAACAAAAATGCAACCCTGCAAACTTCTTTGCAGAGTTTTACAGTCATTTTGATGAAGAAGCATGCAGGGCTGTTGCCCAATGCAGTCTTCATTAAAACTGCCTTTAGGGGTATGTAGGTTGACACTCAGGTATTGTTTTATCCCACTGCCCACATCCCACAATTAGATTTTTAATTAATAATACACAGATAGTTGAATGGGGAGAAAATCCAAAAGGATTTTATATGATTAAGTCGGATCAGAGCTGCAGTTTAAATGAAATCTATACAGGTTTTATATGAGATTTTGAGTAATTCATGTGGTTCTTTGCTGTCCAGGCTTTGACAAGGGCTGCCAAGATAATATTAGTTAGTTAGTCATGATTATATCAATTATCAAAATATTCTGTGGCAAATTTAATAATCAGCTTCATCTGTTATATTTTGAAGCTTTGTTTTTCTCTCAGAACTGCCGCCGTATCTTCTGCCACCTTGTCAGTCATTCTGTTCTTGATGCACATGCGCAGTGATGGCAATCTGCATCACCACTCTGCACTCATTCCACTGTACAGACCAGTGGAATGAGTAGCCTGCAATGGGGTACGACAGTTTGGGAGTATTTGCTGAACATTCACGAGAATCATGTACAATGTAAAATTTGTATAGTTTCTGTCACGGTCTGAATTTATAAACAGTTCGATTTGCTTACTGAAACTGACAATGAAGACATTAACTTGACAGGATCACAGGCTGTTTATTTGAAAACTATGATATGCAGTAGCATGCAGGTTTGTGGATGATTTCCCGCATTCTGATTTCTCTACATTTTGGACTTTTTGTTTTATTTGCTTCACAATGAAATGAACAATGCTTATCCAACCTGTTTTTTCACATTTGGACATATGCAGTGGTAAAGGTCCCGTGTGGGTGGTTAATCACTGCATAATCCTCATGTGCTGAGGCTATATGGATGGGATGAATACCATAGGGGGTTCTTGGTTTCCACAGGGTAGAACGGAGGGAAAGACATTAGTACAAAATTGTGAATAGAGCAGGGTTTCAAAATGTTATAATGGACAGTTGTTTTGTTTGTTTTTCTAAGAGCAGAAGCATCGTTTGAATAAAATGTATAGGGTTTTTTGACAAATTAAACAGATTTAATGCGTGTTTAAGAGCATTATTTCTAAGATGTTAAAGCTTTAGGTAGTATATATCAGTTGCTGTGTTTTCTATTTTACATAAATGGAAGTGTGTAGATAAAGGTGGTTTGTCAGCAAGGCAGCTATTTTCTCTGTGGGTAAATGTTAAAAATGGATTATTGAGTGAATGGACACTAGTGCATCAAAAACACTATTACGTACTTTCTGCAGGCACTGGAACTGTTTTCAGAACCAGCTTTTGAACAATTGAAATGATCTGTCCAGACCTGTGGAAATGAGTGGTCATGGAGAATCACATATTTTTTTAAATCAATTTATTGCACTTAAAAGGAGAAATCTTTCAAAATTATGAATTCATCCAGCTTGACAGACCCCTAGTCAAAGACTTGTCTTTGTTCTTTAACAAAATTTTGGAAAAAATGTCTGATGTTTTTTAAATTGCACTAACTTTTTTATAAAACACTGAATACTAAAGTAAAAGGGTGAGTATTTGTTCATTAAGTAGACATGTTTCAGCCTTGGTGCTTTTTATACCAAACAAATAGTATGATTATTTATTTGAACCGAAACATTACAACAGTAATTGCTTAAAATGCTTTTCAGCAGCACATAATAATGGCCTAATCCCAAGTAGGGCTCTAATTTATCAGATGTGTGTGCAATAAGTGGATGGGAACATTTCCCACCACAGTACAGAATTTTCCAACTCATACTCAGTAATGTGATAAATAAAAGCTTTTACCATCCTAACATACAAAATCCAGTTGTAGAGAAGGGGAAATGTAAATAGAAAGATTTGCTGGTATCATAGCAATCTTAACACTGACATACATTCTGTATTTCCTAAAATTACTAATTAATTATTAATTATAAACAGACATGTAGCCAAATTGATGCCAAAACCTCCAAAAACACGTGTGATAGACAAGTATTTGAAATGCAATCATGGCTCATAAGACCCAACTGTGTGCTCTGCAGTGAGCTGATGACTAGTGAAAGTCATGGTTGCTTTAGAACAGATACCGAACCCCAAAAGAGATTCTGTTGGATTCATGCTGTGGTATTAGACCTGAAATGAAATAAAAATGTCAGGAACACCATGTCTTGCTTCTGGTCTTGGATCCTGACTGCAGCTAAATGAAACCTTTAAAGAATCTAGCCTCAAACCTGTCTTTTTTGGGGCATTTCATAGTTTTCTTGCAGATCTCAGGACTGTGTGATTTATTCTAGGTCATAGTCAATGTACTGCTGACTGTAGGCCAGGATATTTCCATAGAAAATAAAAATTAAAAAATAAAATAAAAATTTGCCCCTGCTTTAGTCTTTATAATCACATCAATCAAACTGATGACCACGGTTGTAAAGGAGATGATTTAAAATACTAATTATGACCAAACCCTAAATATGTTTAAAGAAAAATTACCTGAAAAGGTTCCTTCAATTTTTTTAAGGTCTATCGTGTCCCATTTTAGGTGTTCTATTGGATCCAAGAACATTAGCCTAAGCTGTATTTCATTTTTTGCCTCTCTTACCAATCTAAAGAGGAACTACTTAAAGCCCCAGTGTGTAATATCCACGACATCTAACGGTCAAGCTGCAGATTTACAATGACTTTACCCTCTCCCCCAGCCTCCCCCATCGCCTCTCACCTTCCAAGAATACAGTAGCTGTCAGGGGATACAACGCACCGCAGCGCATCGATTATGATTTGTTTTTCTTTTTCGTGGTATTGTGACCTCCCTCTCAGGCGGCAAAGAATAAAAACGGCACTCCTGTCAGTAGAAAAAAGAACTGATTGTGTTCCCCACGTTCATGTTCACTTCTTGCTTCTCCTCTCCAGATATAAGCGACTGTGGTAGCGACAACACATGGGGCGGGGTGTCTCGCTAAAACGTGCATTGCTAACAAGTTTGTCCCCTTCAGGCCACCGCATTTCAAGATAGTGATGCAAAATGGCAGCCTTATATTAGGCACGCCACCACATATGTATTTATAAATAACTAAGTCTAAGCAATGAGAATGTTTTTATTTTGATGGGGTTGTGAATAGACTTGATTTTTATTCATATAAAGACAAATTAGTTACATATTGTACCTTTAAATTATTCAGGGGTCCCTGCTTGTTACAGTGGTAGTTTCAGTTACCTTTCCTCAAAGGTCAGTACAAGAGAAAAGTTTTAATTTTGTTCTCAGATTTCAATTTACAAAATTATCTTAGCATGTGAGTTATGTGATGGAGAGCTGGTGGTCACATTATCCCCAAAAGAAACAACAATTTCAATGTACAAATGGACTTGGTGTATTCAGGTATTGTCAGGAAAGATATTGAAAAGGATTTTGGATGGGGGAAAAATATGTGCTTCATTGTCAAAGAAAAATGAGTGTGCACACCATCTAATTTTGATTGAAGAAGATAACAATACACCTGTGCTGTGCATGTGTGCTCTTGGCTGCGTGTGTGAAATCGGTCTTTGAGATAGCTGATCCTCAGCCCGTGGTGTGTGACACACCTAGTGTCCTTCTGAATCCTTGCCTGGATGCAAGCACTGCAGATGCTGGGCGCCTCCGTCTATCATGGGCCGTGATCACTAACACATTTGACCTGCTGACTGCTCAGTCAGGGCAACAGTATCTGCTGCTAGCACTTTCCTCAGAACAAACATGGTGTCAGAACTCGTAGCTTTTTGTTTCAGTCCTGCCCTCAGGCACTTCATACAGAGAAGCCAAGGTCTCTGCAGGGAGAAGTATATGTGCAAATTGTAAAGCTTTGTCTCGAGGTTTGTGGGTTGTTTTTTGTGCAGAATATTTGATTGTGTTTTGTTTTCAGGGACAGCTGTAATTAATTACATAGAAGAATTCCTGTGCACATGTTTTTAAGGATTCAATGACAGCCTGTTCTCGCAAATATAATGACCTCAGACTTATGCTGTGAACCTTAGCGCTCACGTTTGCACAGTGAGAAAGGTAGTCAATCATCCAGGTAATAACATCTCCATAATGGCAGCGCCTACTCACTGATACTATTAGGTGAACTGCTATTATAGGGTTGAGGAATCTGAGTAATTTGTAAGGTAAAGTGACCCCTGGGCATATACTGTGCTTAGCTGAACCTTTAATCCCTGCCACTTTGCATGAATGGATCAACACGAAAGCCATCAGCATAAGATTTTTAATCTCCTAGAGCAGAGGAGTGGAGAAAGAAGTATTGTTCACACAGAATTTTGTCAAAATACAGTATGGCACAATGAATATGTCACCATACACATCTCTGCTGCTTCAAATGGCTGCTCTAACAAAGAGTGATGTTTGATATCAACATTTCATGACAATTGTCTTAGAGGATATAAGGAGCTATGTAAATCAGGTAGAAATCTGTACAGACAACACTTCAGCTGCTGAAGGAATAAGCTTTGACTTTTGGTGGATCTTCAGTCTTTTTTCATTTGCTATTTTAGAAAAGAAACTCAGGTTGTCTTGTAATGTGAACAGTAAGTCTAGGGGCCTTTTCACATGCCGTGCCGGGTCCAGGATTGATCATTCCTGAGTTGTGTTCACATGCCAGTGCTTGAACCAGGTTCGGACACGCTTAGTAATGTCAGTGCCAGAACACTATGTGGCAGTTATGAGGAAACGTTGTTGATAGCTAACAACCGAAGAAGCAACAAACTCTTACGTCTTCAGTCAAGCGAAGGCTCAGAAAATCAACAAGAAAGCAAACTCGTCTTGTTACTTAGTGTTTTCTTGTCCACTATGGAAGCAAACCAGGCATTCATATTTTACATTTTAGCCTTTTAAATCACTCTGCAGTATTCGCTTCACGCTCAACATTGTTGCACATTTATTTAATGGGGCTAATTGTGTTGCTAATGCTATACTTGTCTTTAGGGTCGAGTGTTGATTTGATCAGTTCCTCTTGTAGCCCACATGTCACATCCGGCACAGCCTGGATTGCGTTCACAAAGCATTTTTCCGTGGCTGAGCACGGGTGGCACGGGTCCTGGACTACCTCCCGACCTGGGCCACCAGTGCCCGGCCTGTTTGCTTTCACATGGACAGACCCGAGCGCGCCATGTGAAAAGGCCCTAGTAAGTACTGGTAAGTCATTATTTATAAAGCACCTTTCAAGCACAACTGCACCTCAAATTACAAATACAATTAATATTGTCATAGTAAAACAATCAACAGTAAAATAATTGGATATGTCTTAAAGAATATTTATCCCAATTATTTTATGACCAAACTCGGGTTTATTTTTATTTATTTGGAACTATAAGCTCAGTCATCCATGGGTCCTTTCCTATATTAATAACAGTACCCTACAGCACAACAAAAACATTTTTGTGTGTAGTTTGTCAGCAGTTTTACATTTGCTTCAGTTAAGACAAGGTAAATGTGTGTACAGTATGTGTTCATTTCATACATATGATGCAACCCAATATAAGATGAAAAGAAACATGCATGGGAGATGCATACAAATAGTTGTTGCAATGGGAAAAACATTATTGTAGGCATCATCATCACAATGAAAAAAAAAATCAACAAAAAAGAAAATTTACCTGATTAAAAGCTGTGGCAATTATATGTATTTTACTCTAATCGAGGTTTGGAGCAGACTTCAGGTTTTCTAATTAAAATTTGTTTCAGCGCAAAGCTTTTACAGTCCAGTTTATGTCATGTTTCTGTGGCTCAATTAGTCTGAGAGTGATACAATCCTATACAATCAGAGATGGAAGCTTTTAAACTGTCCACTGATAACAAACTGGAATGTTTTTGTTAGTCTTTAATTCAAGTTGTGCCACAATTTGTAAATGCCATTTTTCACAGATCTTTGAACCTTTGCACATCTTTACATCTGAGAGGCTCTTCTTCTGTGAAATGCAGTTTTTATACCCAATCATGTTACGGATTTGTTGCGAGTTAGCCTAACTAGTTGTCATTTTTTCTTTCTGTTTGTCATGTGTGCCTGTTACATTTTTAGACTTTTGTTGTCCTTGTGTCAACAATTTTGAGATGTTGCTGCCATCAAACTTAAAATACACTAATATTGAATATTGATGAAAAATCAGCATCCAGTTTATAGCTTCTGTTCTGTGAAAATCATTGTACTCTGTTTTAATTTACATTTTACACAGTGTACCAACTTTTTGGGAGCTGAGGTTTGATGAAATATGTAAACATAAGCTTTTGTTTGGTTTTATATAGCATCTGTCACCGAACTCTGTGGCAGACAGAGTTTTTTGTTTAGTTTAGTTTTTTTGGTTTAATGTCTGATACAGAAGACATGAGTCTAATAACTGAAAGTGTGGAGGGCATTGCGGCGCTATTTGCAGAAAGTCTCTTGTGATCAGAAGCAATGTTCCAGATTTTTGGCACAGTTTAGTAAATCCAATTTAGACTCCTCCATTTTTAAAAGGCTCAGTTTAGAATGACAGTAATTGTTTAATGAGAGACAAATGATCTGTTTGTAATTTCCCATCCCTATAGTCCTCTTTGGAGCTCAAAAAGACATTATGTTAAGCTATAGTTTAAGGCTGACTTTCAAATTACAGAGACAAGCTTGAGGTGCATTAAATGCCACATATATGATTTGCATTTCTTTAACATTCACACATTTTAGATATCAAATCGACTGTGTAAGTATAAATCTCATCTACAAAGAAAATCAGGTAAAGGTATGAAGCACTTAGAAGTCAAAATGATGAGTTTTCCAGCATGTCTGTCTTTTTCTGCTGCAGGGAACTACATAAGCTACTGCATCAGGACTTTCTGGTTTTATTGATTTATTTATTTTATCTGTTAAAGTCATTCCAACCATATTTCACCAAATAATATGGATAGAAAAAGTTTTCCAGAACAGAAAAGACACAGCTCTCTCAAATACAGCTGACAGAGCATCTGTAACAAAAACCATTATATCGAATGCGATCCATATAATATATCCAGCCTCTTATTTGCCCTCTGTCATCCTCAGTATCCAGATTGTGACTTACACTGCAGTTTATTTTGCTATTTCAATTCCTTTCCTTGTCCCAATGCCCACTCTGCTGCTGCAGAGGTGACTTTCCCTTTTTCTTTTTGAAGATGAGGGATTAGTGGTCATCTAGCTTCCAAATGGCCCCCAGTCCAGCTGAAGGGGTAGATTACCTCAAAGAGGACAAGAACTGAGATTATCTGTGTCTAAATTGGTCGAGAAACTTTTGACACTATAAAGTCCTACAGTGGCATTGTGGTTTAGTTGAAAGGAAATTGTGATCTTGAACATACTGTATGTAAAACATCTTTCTCTTTAAGTTTAAATGCCACATATATCATGAATAATTCAATGTTTGGAATATCACTTCAGAGAAATCGAGAATCAACTGATAGCTTGAAATGTTTCCCTGGTGTTTCATTTTCTTCGCTTACTGCATGTTTGTTTCACTTTTCATGTCAGTGCATTTGATTTTAACAACTGCACAAATGAATTGCATTTACTTGTTGGTCCTCACCCGAGATCTTTTTGTATGGTCTTGATTAAGCTTTTCAAATCTTGTGCAGCTTTTAATAAGTGAGGTCAACAAATAAACATTTCAGTGAGTCATTTTGTCTAAGGGGTTTATTTTTTGTTAGCAGTTGGCAACGATATGCCAGATTAGTCTCTGACACTCAAAAGCCTGACAATGCCACAAAGCAGACTTTTTGGACTATTTGCTTGACTGACTAATTTAACCTTTGCCCAGACCAGGCTGTGCCTGTTAAATTCCTGAATAGAAATTCCTGAATAAAAAGGAGAGCGTGATTGGAAGCAAAAAACTTTGGGAGGATGAGGGATATGCAGAAAGAAGAAAAAATCTGCTTGTATGAGGCTAAGGTGTCAAACCACAAGAAGCCTCCTTATCCTCAACATGCACTAAGTCTGGAAACGTATGAAAACCATTACAGGCTGTAGCAGAAAGGCCAACCTTGGTTGGATGGATCTCCAGAGAGCCGAACACTTTTTTAACTAGTCAATTTCCCCTTCGACCGCCTGCTCAACCCCATGGCCCTCTCCTGGCAGACCCCTGGGCGGCCCAAGGGAGGCTGGGAGGCTGTGGAGACAGTGGTGGAGCGAAGGATGCTCACTGAAGTCAGGGTTATTCTGTCCAATCAGAGTCACCCCTTTAAACTTGGTCTTCTTCCACCGGAGGAGGTCTGTGAACTCCAGACTCCTTTTGAGCTGCTCCACTAAGAGGTTGACAAAGTATTTTAAACCTTGTGCCATCAGGCTGTGCAATGCAGCATCTTCAGGGTGAAGCAGGAGAGGAGGAATATCCTGAAAGTCCTAAACATTGTCTTTTACAGCCTTATCTTTTTTTTAGCTATTTTTAATTTTTTTGCACTTGATTGTAGTGATTTTAGTAATGTATTTACATTATTTACTTATACTTTTTACTGTTATTATTTACTTTAAATTGAGTAATCCTATTGATTCTGTCGTTGTAACTGACGTGAGCGACAGACATCCACATAATTTCCTTCGGGATCAATAAAATATGTATTTAAAGTGATAATGTTAATGTGAACTATGACTCAGCATCATATCCATGGCCCATATGTCACAGTAATAGAAAAGTCAACACTCCACAGTTAGCCACAACAGGAATTACACTATTTTTTTCTTCTTTTAAATCAAGTGGTTTTAAATATTTACCTTTTAGACTTTCGGTTTTACTCAAGTGAGCTTTGACTTACTCAAGTGAGATTTGATTGTGAACACAGTCCCAATATTGCTCACACCCACTAGTGATATTATACACTGAGGCTATTACTATACTGTAAATAGACTGTATGGGGACAGTATTTCAGGAGAAATACAACAGTCTGCTTGTGTTGATGGTCAGCACCATCACTTAGTAGCATTTTGACTTACAGTTTTACTCACACACATTAAGCTATGTTTCTGAAAATTCACATTATATCTATCACATTAAAATCAGGGACATCTACAGTACATGATATTGGAAAGTCAGCTGTGGGTTGCCATGGAGAAGAAAACATTCATATAGTCTGTTTTTACAGCAGACCTCCAAAAAGATTATTGTAAGCTGTTTTATGTTTTATATCCAGTGAATTTCAGAGGTAATTGCATAGTTTGAGCTTTAATTACTAGTAACTTGATCTGCTCCACAAACAGAATAATAACAAAACCAAGGTCAGGTGAACGATGATCATTGCCTTGGCTCTTTAGAAAGACTCATGATGCGTACCAGCCATAACAAAATCTGCTCATAATTGGCTTGGAAATATGACAGAGTAGAGGGTGTTAATCCGGCCTCCAAAGTCCACCAATTATAATACATTTTAGCCAGAACAGGCTCAAATCTGCAGCACCTGCTACTAAGAGAAGTCAGGGCTCCCGTGTACATCCTCATTCTCTGACAGATCAAAGCAGTTATTTACAGCACAGTGGGGCTTACAAGTTGTCAAACAGGTAGTGTAATGTTGAGGATGATGCATGAAATGAATTATCTCAGTACCAAACTCATCTTTTGTTAGATACAGTGTCAAGCAGGTATAGTACTCTGGGTATGGATTCCTTGGGTTGAAAAACAGCATTTTTCAAGCTTTATGATGTTTCTTCATTTAGATAAAGGTTAAATGTGAGGACGACTGATATACTTTGAGCAGTTTAAATAAGTGCACCTTGCTTTGCTATAACAGTGAATCACCAGCCTACAGTTTGATGTAAAGTAATGATTGCACAGGCAAATAAAGAGTCATTTGATGCAGTTGGGAAGAATGACATAGAAAGGAAAGAGGCTCATCTACAAGCAGCAGTGTGAGTCATTCCTGAAGAATTACCACTGAGGAGAGTTTTATTAAGTATCTGCCTTTTATTGATTTATTTATTAGTCTAGTCTATAGACAGCACCGTGTGAGTAGCCTTACACTTAAGAAAAATTGACAGAACTGGTTCTAATAACTTTTGGTTTTTCCAATTCTGTACATACTCCTGGATGGATTCTTAGTAATCTGTATTTGTTGTTAAAGAGGTATTGATAGAGCAACATTCAATGAGTCCTGTTCTTCAGCAGCACATTCTGTGAATAATGTGCTGACTTGTTGATCATAAAAGTTCATTTTCTTATTTTTTTAATGTTTTTAACATTATTATGACAATAGATTTATCCAGATTGTTTCAGTGGATGCCTTCAAAATAACCTATTGCATCATAATAGTGTCATTTGTTTTTTTTATTTTCAATAAGTCAGTAATGTCAATTCAGAAGACCTAAAAATAATGTTGACGGCATTGTAACTGATTTATTACCCCTGTAAAATTACAAGGGCCAGTGTATGTTTAGTATAAATCTTCGAATTCCAAACAGCTGCTTCCTGACAAAAAAAAATGTAGCTTCAGACTTTTAGGTCTGTGTCTGCTCTCCAGAATATGGAAAGTACACATTACCATATCATAAGATTATAGTAAGCCATTTACAGGCTTTGCTACTCACAGCCTTGAGGCAGCAGCTTTCAGAATGGAGGAAATCAGCATAAAAATCATGCAGTGGAGCACTGAGATGTCATGCCACGCTGTTGTTGCAAGCGGTGTTAAAGACCACCATTAACCATTCCTCCACTCACACTGAACTCAGAGCTATATGAAAACACCAACTCCAAAAAAAAAAAAAAAGAAAGTGATAATCGAGCACCTCAGTTAGCAGGTGCTACCACAGGCAGTAACCTTTCAGGACCATTTGCTCAGTTGTTGCAATTTCCATACACAAGCTTAAAATGACACCATAATTTATTGATGTGGTGTTTCCCAAGCTGATATGGAACCCATCTCAATAATTAATCTAACGCAAGGCCTGGCAAGACTGGAAGTGCAACGTGCTGCTGCCGACGCTCCACGAAGGACCACAGTGATCATTTGGCCCCAGTCTAGGTTATTTCCATTTCACCATTTATCACTTTTATTATAGCCGTGATGAAGCAGCGCGTGCGCTTCCATAAAGCTCTTATGGGCCTCTGCTTGTTTAATACATTCCTTTTCCTCCGACAGGTCTGCACTAATCTCATTTACCTATGAATCATTGTAGCTAATATCACTGCTGCCAAATCCACATTTACATACGTGAGCATTTATACGACACAGACAGGAGTTTTCTTTCACCTTTTCTACATTTTTTTCATCAGACTCATCCTGAACTGTTCTCTTTTTTTCATCATCAGTCTACACACAGATATCTGCAATAATGCAGCAAAGTTTAGTTGATTTACTGAGTTGAATTTGGCATGATCGTTTTCACTAATCCTGTGTAGATTTGCATTCATCATAACTCCAAATAGGTTGTAATTATTTCAGAAGGAGGGAGAAGGTCCTTCTGTGGGAAGCATCCTCCTGAGTATGAGAGGATTTGGGAGAAGTGTGTTCTAATTGGTTGAATTCCTGGAGGCTTGCCAAATAGGTGGGTGAGGGGATGATGGTGACTTGTGAATGCACTTAACTGGCCATGAATTACTACAGCTCAAAAACAAAGAAAAAATTCACAAACACCACATTTTCTAGCATCACCACTCTTCACACAGAGCTATATGTTCCAACCAGAATATGAAGATAAACTTCCACATCCAAAATCATGGCAGCACATCTTTGTTAGATGCTCTGAGCCATTTCTGTTTTGTGTCTTTTGGTTTTTAACTATTTCTTATAGAATTTGAAACTTTCACATAAGAACAAACAGACATACAGAAATACTGTACACCAAGTGAAAAAGAGAGGTTTCTTTTATCATTGTCATACACCGAACAAAATTATAGAAACAATACACACAAAATGTATTTTTTGTGCATACCAAGATCACTGAAACCTCAGGCCTTGCATAATAAAGGTTAGGTTTCCTGATTTTAAAGAAGAAATACTGTATGTCTTTGAATGCATCATGCATGTCAAGTAGCCCAGTGTTGCTGAGTCCAATAAAACTCTGCCGGCCTTAAACAGTTGCCGTTTTGTCGCTGATCCACTGCAGTAAGATATTGTTCTTTGCAGCAAAGGTCAAAGCAGTGTTTCTTACATTTAGGTGCTGATTGGGAGTCCCGAAACAAGAAACTGGTGGACAATTTTTAGCTTGACTCTAATAATCAACTGCATTTCCAGTAGGATGTTAGACCAATATTTTGGCAATTTGTGGCATGAACATATGCAGTGAGTAAATGTGATGTGCATCATATATTGAGTTGTTATGTTAATTGGTTAAAAACTGACCTCTTACTGTCTTACAATATAAAACATGGATACTATTCATGATTTAGGTAATAATGTCTCTTTTCCCACTGTACTGTAGATAAGCTAGTGGGATAAGATCAACCAGAAGCAATAACATTCAATGGGCTTTTAAATATATTTTTATAAAAAAAAAAAACAGACTGAAAAGTGCTTATAAAACAGTGTTCAGGTCTAAGTGGTTTCATGTGAAACATGTTGGGAATGATCGTACTTTATACATCCTTTGTTTCCCTATAGTTCCACTCAACCAAGATAGATGGTTGGGCGACCATTTCCTGGACTGAAAAGGGGCTATATTCTGTTTCTGAGTTTTCACACTTACCCTAAAGCCACTCATGTGTTTTCTTGGCAGGATGCTGAAATATTTTATCCTAGCATGAAATCCTGAGCAATGTCGGTTAGGGAAAATGTCTTCTCTAGCAGGGCTGACAAGGAACTAAAATTTTAATAATATGGCTCTTTGCAGGTCATCATGATTAATTGTAAACTTATTGTTAATTTGTCTCACTTTGTAAACAGTTGGTGTAGACAATAATTAATAATCAGCCCAAGCCATGTTATAAAAACATATGGGTTGCTAGAGGGAACTGCTTCTGGAGACACTGCTGCACCTACAGGTGTCAGGTAACTGAAGCATTAGCAATAATTATATGGAGGTGGAGACATTATTTTTTCTGTATAACCAGGCCAAACACTATTGATATGTGTTGTGTACTGGTGTACTTGATGCTTATAAAACTAATTTGTGGGGTATTACCATCATCACCTGTAAAGAACTGTGGATCATGAATCTAATTATATACTCACCTTGGGCAAATGCAGATTGCTATTTAAAAAATGTCATGGAACAGCGCTGGGTATCATTGAGACATGATGACACACGTTCAGATACCATCTAATTAATGCAAAGTAATGACTGTCTGAAAGGATTTAAAATAAGAAAATCCTCCGGGGGTCTGAAAACTCTCTTTATGCGGTGCAGTGTAGGTGAAAAAGAATCTTACTGCAACTCGTACTTGTGCTGTCTAGCTTCCAGTCTTACCAGTCAGCTTGTAATGCCATTCATATAACACTTTCAGTGTCTTTTATTATTTAAACTATACAAAAAAGATACAATATTGTGTATATGTGTAACATTATGAAAATGTGAAAAAATTCTGATCATATACTGTAATAAATAACTCCAGATATTTATTTATGAATATGTTCAGCTTTTCTGACACGCCTTTCCTTTCATTAGCCAAGTTTCACATCTGTTCTGTATTTTAGAAATGTACCCCCTGTAGTATAATTTGTCAGCTAAGTACCCCCAACCAATACAGAGGTTTTTGGTTGGAAACAGAAGTAAACAGGGGGATCAGCGCCTATTTGCTCAAATTTGCATAAAAAGAAACACTTTGGACTTTCAAATATT
>JAVQJG010089947.1:0-27400 GCA_036024015.1 Craterocephalus amniculus | reverse complement strand
TGTGTGTGTGTGTGTGTGTGTGTGTGTGTGTGTGTGTGTGTGTGTGTGTGTGTGTGTGAGAGCTTTGCCTTTGGATATTATTAGCAGCGTCCAGATTCTTTCCTGGTATTGTTGCTGTTGGGTTGGTAACACAACCCAAAAGGTGGTTGGTCTATTTTTAGGGGTGGCAGAAACACAGGCAGGCCGGCTTTGAAGATAGGAGGCGTGTGTGAGTGCTGGCTGATATCTGCGTGCGACATCAGCTCTCTAACTTCGAATAGGTGTCAGGGCAGAAAAATGACAGCAAGTGATGGGAGGGGAAATGATGGACAGACAGAAGGAGATATGATAGACGAGTGAGGGGCCGGGGTGATGGATCCAGACGGAAAAAGGCAGCAGCAGAAACTGTACGCAGCCGTGTCGGATGTAGGTCTCCAGATTAGCCGGCTGTCATCAGATGAAGGTGGGGAGTTGTGTGTCGTGTGAGTCACCAGCTTTTATCTGGTGGCTCTCATGCTCCGATTGTTGCAGGAGCACTGAGGTGCGATGGGCGAGATGTGGTAGAGGGATACGGTCAGACTAAGAGTGGAAGAGTAGAAAAGAGCGGGGAGCGCTGTCACTTCTCTGTTACCTGCCTGTAGATAATAAAACAAGGAAAGATGTCATTCACTGGCAGGAAAGAGAAAAAAAATGCTGTATTCTGATATTAACCCATTTTAGACCTCACCCAAAATAAGACACTGCCATGCAAAAAGCATTTTCAGCAACCAATAAATTGAACTAAGCTGCATGGAGTTTCCCTGTCGTACGTCATGGATCCACCTTAACAGCTACATTTAAGACCTGCACTTTTTTTTTGTCTTAGCTTATCATTAGCAACTCTGGGCTCAGTTCCTTGTCATTTGGCTTTTTTATGGATTGGGGATACTTGTCATCGTCACAAGATCTGGCAACACAAGCTCTGACAGCAGAGCTGTGCGGAACAAGATCGCTGCGAGTGAAACAGAAATACACTTCAGGCGTGAGACATCAGCACTGATGGAGGACGGAGGAGAATAAACAGAATATCTCACGTTCTTTCCTGTGCATGAACACAACTGATCTTGCATCGCTTTGTCAAACGTTGACATCTTATCAACGTTCATGCAGAGAATTTAACTGATAAAATGTGTAAGCAACGGATGCGGTCATAATTGGACAACTTTCTATGTGCTGGTGGGCTTTGGCTCTAGGTTTAGTCGTGTGGAGTGGGAAAGACATGGACCGTGTCGGTCAAAGTAAAGTCTTGAAACCATCTGCCATCTTTTTGAGTACATATGTATATAAACAATGGCAGGGAACCAAAGATCTTGGCCCAGCTAGGCATTATTTAGATAACGTGCCGTTAGCTGGAGTCATGGAATGGTCGTGGTGTTTAAAAGCCAGTTTATTGCAACATAGATTTTGATTCAACCTTATTTTTATCACCATCTGTTCCATTTTGTTGGCAAACAAAAGGTCACCAAGGTGGACTATGTTGCCCCAATGCAACACCAGCTTGGTTCCACGACATTTTTTTGCTATTTAAGAGAACACACTGCTGATATTTTGCTATAGCCTCTCTATTAGAACAGTATTGAGCAATAGGCAGCAGCTGTGGAGTAACAAGGTTTTTGTTTTTTTTGCCAGCGTTGCATCATCTTTGTTTTAAAAGGGTTTGTTGCTTTAGCATTAACAAACATCAGCATCCATACCAAGTTTGTCTGATGTGTACCCATGAAGTATAACAAGCTATCTTTGTAACGTCAGGGGGTTCTGAGGACTTCTTGGAGCAAAAGTGGCTGTTGGTGTCAAAAAGGGACAAAACAGGGGAAAACGGTTGGTGGCTCTGTGACAATTCAGACCCAGATACTAACCAGTGTTATACAGTGATAAAATATCAACGTTTAGTTCAATCAAAAGTTCTTCAATTGCGGACTAAGAGCAGCAATATTCATTTTTATTTACTAAGATATTCGTTTTAAACTTTTTTTCTGTTCAAGGAGAATAGATTTCTCCTTGAAAGTTTGTAGGAAATTAAAATTTTTGTCACAAGTCTGCACCTTTTATATTTGATACTTTATGGAGAAAATAATCTCTTGAGAGGAAAACAATCGTTTTCAAACAATGAAAATATCGTTAGTAGTTTTCCGTTTGTGTTTTGTAACCTTATAAAGGTGTTGCTGATATAAATGCATCGGAAACCATTTTTATATAGAATGAAAGAACCATTTTTATCTGAATGCAATGTTTTGGCTTAATGATTAAGTCCAGTGTTTAGTTGAGCCTCTTTACCAAAACGGTGTGAATCCATCCATACTATAAATCATTGCTTATTTGTGTGGGACCCTGTAAACAGCTGCTTATAGATCAGCAAATTTCATGTCTGCTGGGCAGCTGAACATGTCTGACAGTGAGGGGTCGCTGAGGGCCACAGGGTTAAAGGTTGCTGTAACCTTGCCCGAAGCTGTGGTCTCACAGCCTTCAGTAAACACAACCTGCCTCATCTATCAGACACACACGTTTGCAGATATTCAGTCAGTGACTATTCAACACTGTCCTCGAATGTCAAAAACCAGTTAAATCTCTTATTTCCAGCTGAATGTTGAAGATTGTGATCTGGCACTTTTTTGGAACAAACTCAAAATCTGTGAATTGCATGAAATTTACATGTTAAAGCTCTAAAATGCATAAACACTCTCACACACACAGCCAGTGTCCACCTGAACCTCCCAACTCTGTCCAGATGCAGGCAGGGTGAGCTGGCTGAGGATCCGGATAACGATCCATTGACAGAAAACGCTGGGGGATGGAGGATAATGTATGAGTGTGGGTCAGCGGGGGGGCCGCTTTATTTCAGCCAAGCTCCAGCTGTTACATTCAGCCGTGCAGGATTCCACTCATGCAGCAAATTTTAACCTTCCTTCAGCTGTCAATCACCTTTCCTTTGCATTGTGTGTGTCCTCAGAGCTCCGTTAAAATTAAAGTTGCATCAATCGACAGAACAAAACTTTCCTAGTACAACACATAAACCCTCAGGTTTGCCTCTTTCTTCCGGTATACCTTCATTCAGCCTCGTAATCCCGCTCTCTTCATTAACCTGTCATGTTTTCCTCTATTGTGAGGGCTTAGTTGATGCCAGCTTGTCCTGTGTCCAGCAGCAGAACGGTGCAGGCTGGAGGATGAAATCTGTTAGGCGTTATGAAACGCAGCTGCCTTCAATTAAATACGATTTTTTGGCGGCTTTCATTTGTTTCCATAGCATAAATCTCAGCTTTGGTACGGGAATCAGGTTGACAGTGAAATGTTTCCTGTGTATTCTTACAGATAACATAAGAAACGCTGCTTACCACCTGAGGCTGCTCCTGCATGTGTGTAGGCTCGCTCACATATTGCAATAATGGCTTAAATGGATCATTTGGTGTTTTTTTTTTTCCCACCCATAGAAGCCAAACTTTTTCCACCATCTTTACCGTCATAGCTCACCACATCTGAAACACTCCTTAAAGGATATGCAGTTCAATTCCCAAAGGAGAAGCTTAAGGTGGGGAAAGCGTTTGATGATTTGATTGGGCATCCATCACTTAAGCACCCTTAAGCAAAGCACTTAAAAAATGGGCGTGTTGAAGAGGAGTTCTTTAAAGTGGTTCGCCTAAACTCTACCTGTTGACACGCTGAATCTCGGCGCTTTGGTTTCTCGCATAGTTAGGACGCGTGTCGGCGGTGCTGTAAACATCAAGCCTGAACAAAGCGAAGAAACGCAGCCATGGAAGAGAAGAGGTCTGAAAGGCCTCCCTGCACGTGGGAGGATTTCTTTGAACTTTGTTTTTCTTGAGGCGATCTCCTCCGCCGTATTCACCGAGCTGAGCGTTACACTTCTAATCTCAACCATCTGTAAAAGTGGCATTTGACCGGAATGAGCAGCTTAGTCAAACCAAATCAGCCCCCCCCATCTCTCCTCTTCACAGCATGGCGGGTTGCCGGCCGTGATGGGGGTCGAAAGGGGGAGAAAAGTCACCGCTGTCAGTGAGCGGCTAATTTCAGATGACCACTTGACTGTTAACGACAAAAATAAGCAGGATCCCCTTCTTGAACTCTTCTTACTCTTGTTCTCCTGAAAGCAAAGAAACCATCTGCTGACAGCTCCATAAGCCCCGCCTCCTCCTAATACGCCACCACCTTATCATTTGCTGCCACAGCAGCAGCAGCGTGTAGCAGAAGCTCCTGGATTTTTTATTCTTCTTTATTCACAAAGGAGGTTATTTATAAGGTCTCATGTGTACGTCTTTTTTCTTTTATTGGATTTCTCTCTTGGCATGCCAACAAAGCTGGCTGCATTCGCTCTTTAAGCTGCAGCGATTCCTGTATCCTGCAAAATGCTTGTTGTCATGCCAGGTGACCTGCAAATGAACATGGGAGAAAAAAGGTAGTCAAGGTCTGCACGTCCTCCTCCCGCTGTTTTGGGCGGACGGTCAGAGCAGCGCGCCGACGCCTGGTTGCACTTGTGACTCTTGCTGTCAGGACGACTGTTATTTACACGAACACGAAGAATAGCACGTCTCTGCGGCCCAATAAGAGGGCCGTCCCCTTCCTGTTTTGACAGGAGTGGGGGACTGAGAGTTTGTCGAACGGCAACGACAGACGAGTCTTTATTTTATTTGCCAGTCAATCAGAGAATCAGGCACTTTGTGTTGTCTTTAATTTTAACAACTTGCAGCAGAAGTTTAAGAAATAAAACCATGTAATAAACAGAATCCTTCCTGTAAACTGTGTTTCTGTAAATTGTCTTGAAAAACGAAACTCATGGATGTAAACCCTATAAAAGTTGACATTTTCTTCCCTGTGCAAACAAATCTGTTCAGCCTGATGATGATGATGCTTTGCATACATTAGTGCTCACACCTGCTTCTCTGCTCTTTTCCACAAACTGTGCACACTGAAAGAAAATGGAATAAGCAAAAACATCGAGTTATGTTTTTTACAGCGAATCTTACCTTTACACGCGCTCTGACATGTCCGTGTCTTTTGCTCTCCAGGTGAAAGTCAGCGCGGCAGCCACAAAGCAAAACGAGCGAGACGACGCAGGCATGAGCGCTGCCAACCATCAGGGGGTGGTGACCACCCCTCCCCCACCATCTGGAGGGACCAAGGAGCGCTACTTCGACCGGGTCAACGTCAACGATCCGGAGTACATCAGGGCCAGAAACATGTCGCCTGATCTCCGGCAAGACTTCAACGTTCTGGAACAGAAGAAACGCGTCACGCAGATTCTGCAGAGCCCCGTAAGTAAGCCCAGGGAGTCTGTGTTACAGAAGATTTACTCACTTTGGCATTTTGGCTTGTTTGCGTTACTTCTTTTGTAAATTCTAGCTGGTGGAGACTGATTTGTAAAGTAGAGAAAACAAAAAAAGTGTAGGTTGACAACCTGCTGATTGCTTCCCATCTGTTCTTAAGCAAAACCAGCAGCTTTGCAGTTTCTATAGGAGTCTCCTGTAAATGCTGTTTTCCATTCATTCAGGAAGCGTCTGATGTGACGTTATAGACTCGTGAGATATTTTGTTCCAGAGGAACCTGAAGGCTGCAGGGTGGAGCAGCGAGGTCACCTTTTTTTTATTAAAAAGGAAATGGTTTTAAATCCTTCCCCTGGCTTAGATGTAGGATTTGTCTGCCCTGCCCATGTCTGTGTTGGTTTTATTTGACTGCTTTAAATTCCTCCGCTGCACTGCAACACGCTGGCAGGTATAACTATTACAGTAAAACTCTGTTTCTCCAGCCTCTGATAGTCGTAGCATTTTATAGTTCATACTAGCTGAATGCAGAGTAGTGATGTTTGCAGCATTCAGAATCCCTGTCAGAACTTTCCTCAAGTAAACTTTTCACCTCACTGGGGGAACAGTTTGGGTAACTGGTTCCCATTTTTTCTCTCTGTCAGTTATTCTTCCCCAATCAAAGCATTTCTCAAGAAGCTACAGCAGTGAGCGCTCACGTGCATCCTTGTGTAAGTGGTTGCGTTGATGTTGTGACAGCGGCCGCAGAATCCCAGCAGTCAGCAGCAGCGCGCCAGAGCCCAGACTTAGCCAGCATGCGCAACGCCCTGGCTCAGACTCATGGCTGAAACTCTAATTGCACCTCCAGGCCAGCAGCACCCATCTCAAGTCAGGCTTTGTTAAAGTAAACAGCTCTATGTGCACAGATTTCTGCAAACATAAATATGTTTGTGTTATGTTTGTGAGTTTGCCCGCTGGCCCGGATTATTAACACTCGCAGCAGGTCTGTTACTCAAACACCGAGCTGTTCGATTCGGGAGAGGAGTGAGCTTGGGCAAGCCCATCATGCTGCACAAAAATGAAATATTTGTGGTAAAACTAGCGGAGTTCTGCTCACGTGTTCATAGGTGGCTTCAAATCTCGTCCTTATGTAAAGACGGTGCACTTTTGTTTCTACTTTTTTGTGTGTGTGCTGCCCTTTGAACAGCTGTCCACTTTGTATGAAACCTTTGCAAACACAGCACATGTATTTGCTCTGCTGAGTTGACTTAAGGCCTGTCGCACACTAATGTGCACTTCGCTGTTGTACTCTGAATTACCTCAGAAGGACATTCACACACCAGATAGTGAGTCAATAGCAGATTTGGTACAAAGGGTCATATGGAGGGATCGTTGAGTAAAACGTAAAGAGGTGTAAGACAAGCCTGGCTGTGCGTGTGTGAGGGATATCGGGGTTGTAGCTGCTTGGTGGTTTGACCTGTTCCTTTTTTAAGTTTAAGATGCAATCTGCATTCTGCACATGCCCTGTGTGGTTTCCTCTGGCACGCCGTGCTGAGTGCCACATGGCTGGAAGCTCACACTGCTGCTGACGCAGGTTTTCACTCAGGTTATGTTTGTGATCACGACCGCAGAAAAGTGCATTTAAGGGCAAAGTTCATGGAGGGCGGATTACCCACAGGGCCTTATTGGCTCATGATTGACCGTCTGTCCGGACAACCATCATCGATATTTTGTCTGGAAAAGCTGGCACTCGTCTTGATCTGCAGAGGCGATCGGTGGAAAAGAGTGTGATTGTGAGCCTCATGCTGGTTCAATAGTTTAGATATCTTGTGGTGCCTTTAAGGACGCAGGGCGCAGGCTACTGATCTATATTTTGTTTAATGCTCATATGTCAGCCTCTGCCTGAATTATTATCCTCTATGAATACCTTTGTTGCTGATTTGCACACAGGTTGGTTTTTTTTTGTGTGTAACTGTTTCAGCAGCTGGTTTTAGAGGTTGCCACTGTCCTTATAAACTCACACATCACACTCTGCATGCCTGCGCCTGTGGATCAGCTTGTGTTTCGCGCTTGTTTTGGATAATATTCCCGTCTGATGTGGTTTTGAACGCGAGCCAAGTGGCTCTCAGGCAGCAGCGACAGGTGGCTCCCTGCAGCGCTCGCAGTCCTCACATGAAGACGCTCTGCCTTTTCCCAACATTCACCCACGCTGGTTGGATACGGTTTTATCTCCATAATTCACTATTTTTCCCAGTTTGTCACTCCGTGCATATACAGAATGTTTTTTATTGAAATGGCCAGCTGGGTTTCCACACACGATCCGCTCTCCCTCTTTTGCTTCCTTTCATTTCTCCTCCATCCATCCTTTCTCTGTTTGTTTTCATTCCAGTGTTATGGGTCTGGCGGCCGCTGCAGATTACATGTTTCAATCGCTCAGATGGCAGGTTGTATTTAAAGCCAGACTAATATAGACCAGGCGGGACTGAATCAGCTCAGCTGACTTCATTCACTCCTCTCATTCATGCAGCTGTGTTTACCTTTAAGAGGCAAAACACCACAGCTGAACCCTGAACCGGTTCATGACTTGTCCATCCCACCAAACAGTGCAGACCCTAACCTGGTTTACATGCATCAGCTCTGCGCGTGCAGCCAATGTGCAATGCTTTGCAAAAGCACTAGCTTGGGTCTCTGTTACCTGTTGGTGAATTCCAAGCATCTCTTTATGTTTTCTCCTGAACATAATTTCCACAGAAACCATCCCTGTGGATTAAACTGTGCTGTCTTTTTTTAGTTTGACTTTGGTTTGTGATGATTTTTTTCTAAGGGTATGGGTTTGACTTTGAGATTGGTAGGAACATAAAAGTGGTCAACTCATCCTACAGTAAACCTTTATTTACAACATAATGTAATTTAGAGTGGATCCAGGATCTAAACAAGCAAACACTTTATCCAAACTATTTCCTCTGGGGATTGGCATGAAGTTCTTTGTTTGTTTATTTGCTTATTCTAGATGCAATGTTGTCTTAATGATTTATGTCCTGTTAAGTTCTGGAAAAAAAAGAAAATATTCATGCTCATTTTGACTCACAGTAATTGCATGGGTTTTTGTGAGTAGTAGGAGAAATTATTTTCCATTTTTCATCTCATTTGAATATAAAAACATCTTGAATTTGTTATGGTTGAATTTTTGCTGGGATTTATACCGAAGAGAATGTCTGAATGATATCATGAACACTACAGGTTCTCTTAATTGGATTTATATTAATTACTGTATATAGAGCCAGTCTGCTGCTGTGACCCTTCCTCTCAACCAGCCTCAGCATTGTCTCCTCTTTATAAACAAGTTTGGGGTTAGTGACTCTCACCATTACCAGGCACTCGGTTATTAGAAATACTCATGACTCAAGCACTGACTGTCAAAAACAACTGCTCATGTCCTTTCTGCTCTTTTGACATTTTCACTTAAGCCAAAACCACTGTTAGCAGTGCTCTCTGGCGTTAGCACTAGCCAGAAGCGCTAGCTCTGTCAACAAGGAGAGTGATGGTGAGGAGAGCCAATCATGTCAGGAGGAAAGAGGCGAGCAGAGCAGAGTCTGCTGAAATGGGTCATATGGTGGGACTTAAAGCAGTGATTACTCGCTGCAGAGAAACAGCACTGATCCCTCAGCTCTTTATGTGACTGAAATTATAAGGACTAAGGACTTGCCGGATGTCTGTAGGACATGTCCCTCCCACCCCTGCCCAGCTCTACACCCTACTAGTCCAGTTGGAATCTGTTCCTCTGTATAACTTTTCCCTGACCTGTTTGCAGATTTTATTGGTTTCCATTGTGCTGCTTGATTATGGGTAGTAGAGAGCAGGATCAGGTGTGTGCTATTGACCTTTGTTTTTATACTTTTTAAAAAATACGTATTTTTATGATATTAAGCACTTTCTTTGTGATGATTCATGTATGAAAAGTGATATATAAATAAAGTTTATTTTGATTTGACATTCATTTTCTGCTGTTGCAACCCAAGAAAGGGACATTTGAACAGATGTTATTAAAGGTTTTGTTTTTAATGTCATTTTTAGCAAGGATGTTTTTTTTTTAAAACATGCATGAAAAATTACATTTGCTTCATCGTATTTGGAAAAGATTAAATAAAGCTGGAATAAAATGTGGAAGGTCTTTCAGGAAGTTTTGATGGTTGTATATGATATAAAACAGACTGAAGTGGATTTCTGATTCATTTTGTGCAACAAGAAATGAAGCAAACAGATCTTTGGCTGTAGTTCTGAGTCTCAGGACGTAAATATGTTTGTGTGAAACGCTGCTGTAAGCCTGTCTGTGATTCTCTCTGTCGGCACAAGTTTCCACTGACTGTTGCTGCGAGGTCAAAAGCAAACCGAAGCAGGAGATTAAATCAGCTGAAATTTAATTTGAGTTGCATTTCCACATGCTGCTTTTACTCTTAAGTGTCTTTGCTCACCCTGGAATCATTGTTTTGTTTAGTTGTTTCTATTCTTTCACTTTGTTTGTCACACGGTCCATTTTTGGCCCAGCTTGCTCATCATTTGTGGAAGTGATTTACCGATGCCAAGTGGTGAATTTACTCCGCCTCATTTGCTCTCATCCTGTGGTTTTCAAAGGAAGTATTCCCGCGCACACACTTCCCAGAGAACACAAGTGGGTAATTTATGAAGCTTTGGTGGGTTCTGCTGAGGACCTCTGCTCCGTGTGAGGCAAGCGTCAGGAGCGTGCTCGATTATGTTTTCCCTCATTCTTTTTAAAATCCTTCAGGTCTCATTCGGTAAAACATTAGTGGTCTGACGGGCCCTTGAGTCTTTTCTTAAAATCGGCACATTTCCTCTCAACGCCAGGTTTTGGCAGCTGTGTTTTACTTTGATATTTTACAGTATCACATGGGGGCCGAACTTAGCGGGGCCTCCAGCTGTGGAGAAGTGCTCTCAAGATCAGAGAATAACATGCATTTGTACCCTGATTGCTTTGTGCAGTCTCAAAAGATTCAGAAAAATATCGAAGTGCACAAGTGTGCTTTTCTTTGAAGTTTAAAGTCGCGCCACAGCTGTTTGTACGACGAGAAAATAAGTCGGATTCTCCTGCATTAAGGGAATTCAGTGATGTTTCATAGTCATGCTGAAATCCTAAGCTTTCTTTTTATTTGCTAAGACTGCAGTGATTGTAAAATGACCACCTATGCTGCAGGCTCTGTTGAAGTGAAAAAGTGCATCCTCTGAGGAAAAGGCCAGAGGGTTTATGCAGAGTGGTGAGGCGCTGCAGCTGCAGCCAGGGAGCAGTTTCCCTGACGCACACTCGGAGGTAAAACGGGGGGATCGATAGCCTTGGCAAGTTTGCACACCGGCGCTTCTCTGCTTTGTAGCACAATCACGTTGGCGGCTTGAAAGTAACAACAAAAATAACATGGTGGGCTGTGTCTGAAATTACAGGCCTCACCTGGCAAGAGTGTGCCTGCCTTCGCCTTTGTAGGAGGTTTCGCGTGTGTGTGCGTGTCTCTGTGTGTGAGAATATCGGCACTAAATCTTTCTGAGAGATTTTTATGTCTCATTCTGCGTTAAAAGAGTTTCACTCAGAAAAAACAGTTTATGTTGTCAGTTTTTATTCTTTCATCCGCCTGAGATGGAGGCTTATAGTGAGCCTGTAATCCTACCCTGTAGCAGGAAGTTGCTCCCCAAACCCAAAACATTCATGGTTTTCAGAAAACTGTGCTTGACATTTGATGTTGACGTCCTAAATGTTCCTCTTTCTGTTGTCTCTTCGTTTAAGAGTAATGCTTTTGTATGAAATACCCTGATAACTCTGCAGCAGCAAATCGCAGCATTTCACAATTTATTCCACATCAAGCTGTTTTTTTTGTGTGTGACATCATCCTGAAACCTTGAAGAGGGACACAGACTGGTTTGAGGACACCAGTGCAGACGTGCAGGATTGGCTGAGCTCCAGACAGCTCATAAAAAGCCCCCAGGATGACTTTGGTGTCACCTGCATCTTAAGTAGTCATGTCAGCAGATGTTTGGGAATTGCAAGAAATAAATTTTGTTGTCGTCCTGGAGAATGTATCTGAGATAAACATCAAAATCGAGAAATAACCACCAAGCGGGGGAGTGGTGATGGATATTCCTTTGCTGGAAGATGCTGCCATTATTCTCTTGAGATCACTCAGACTTGCAAGCAACTAAACAGCAAGACATTTTCCACTAAAACCAACAATTCTGAATTAAAAATATTTTTAAAAAACTCATCATTTTAGATTTAAAATCTTTTAAATTTTTTTTACATAAACTCCACAGCTTTGAGGCTTCCCCAGAGGACGTGGCATGTCAACTTCATCCTCAGCCCGTTTGACAGATGCTCAGCATTTGCAGTTTTGGAGCAGTCATGGTTACATTTCCTCATTTCTTTGATTGGATTATTTGTTTTTTTAAGTCTGGTAAACAGGGACCTCTGCTTAGCTCTGGGATTTTCTTGATAGTTTCATTCTGGCAGGAAACTGGATGGAGACTCACTGACTTCATATCTTTGGGTTGAAGTGGGAGATGTGATTGAAACACTTTGCACATGATGTTTTTCTTTCTTCCTTGCTGCAGATGTGTGTGTGGGGGGTTTCCCTGAAATATTAACGATACGATTCACTTTAGATCCCTGGATTAATCTGTTTAGATGATGGGGAATAAAATCCTTGCTGTCATAATCTTCTTGAGAATGCACACACAAATTGTAGAGCAGATGCCTGCGAGTGTTTTTTCTCTGCACACATCATATGGTTTGTGATGAGTTTGACTTAAAAAATGCTGCTCGTCCAGAAGCTTGGTGCCCGGGTGCAGTATTTGTTGTGATATGAAATGAAAGCAACATTTTTTATATATTTTGGACGAGTTAAATGAAACATTTAGGTCTTTATGTGGAGGATCATGCTGAAAGAAAGCTCCTTTTTCTGCGGCTCTGGCTGGGTTTTCTGGGTTTTTATCGTTATTGTTTCACTGCCACAACTTTCCCGCAGCTTGTCAGAATCGAAACTGTCACCATCATCAAGTGTGTGGTAGCGTTTTTTCCAAATGAATGCTCGTTTTCCCAAATGAATGCTGGAATCCGCCGTCAGTGTGAAGCCAGTGAGAACTCTCCAGCACGCTCTGACAACAAAGACCTTTCTGGTCGAGTCAGGAGCGACGGCGTTCATGCTCCGGCTCCATCAATATGTGCCTTTTAACCCCGCGGCTCCGGTGACAGTCTGACGGCCCATGAAGCACTGACACTCAGCAACAATAACCAAAAACAAAACAGAGAAGTAAAGTCCTGCCCGAACTGCCACAGCCAGATATCCGCAGCAAACCGGTTGCCAAAGCAACGCCACCACCAGGGACAGAGGAATGTCTGGCTGGAGTTCAGAACCAGCAGCGCTCCGGGACTCTGTGTGTCCCGACATGGAGGGCTGCTCTACATTTAACAAAACATCCCAGCATGGCACAAACCCGCAGACCCATCTCCACTAATGCACCTCTCTGATGGGGGCGACCGCGGGGATGCGGGGGCAGAGAGGAAGGAGAGGCTGAGACGTTTTTATGCACACATGCATCTCCTCTGGGAGCCTGTTGCGTAAGCAACGAGATGAAATAAAGGCATGAATATTGGATGTGTTAGATGTGTGATCGCACGGAAACTGTGCCATGACCTGTTTTCTCTCTTAAACGGGGTTGATTCGGTGGTGATGTCGCATTGCTGGTTTAAAGCTATAGAGGAGCTCACGTTGGGTCTGAACTGACGCGGTGATGCTAATTTATTCCTTAGTTATCCTTTGCTGTGGATGTGAATGCAGGCAGCTGTGAAAACAACAGATGAACTGTTGTTCTGTCATGTTATCTGTTTTGCTTGGGGGACACTCCGTGTCACAGATGTGGTTTCAATTTTGCGTTTGCGGGTTGTTTATGTAACACTCGTTTTAGTTTTCCATAGCCTCATGCACACTAATAACGCCACTTGGATCCCAGGCTACATGCTACAGAAACGTTTCTAAAGGGAGACGACGGTGTTTTCGTATCTGTTGGTGGGAAACGGGCAGCGCGTAGCACCAAGCAGGATTTTTTAGTCACGTTTGCAGTGTGTGTTGGAGGTGAGCGACATATCGAAAACTTACTGATACTGAGATTTACAACGATAACTGATATAAGTTTTGCCCATATCGATAAATTTGATATTTTCAGAAAATAAAAATACAATGGGGCTGCCCAGTCAATGCTTAATGGTCCCTGTATTAATTAATTCATATGAAATATTTTACAAAAGCTCAGGTTCCCAGCACGTACATAATAGAAAGTGGCACAGTCGACCCGTACATCAGTCTGACATCACCATAGTGCTGTTATCGTCCATTTATCATTATCGAGATGAACTGCTCAGTATATCAAGATTTTGATTTGAGGCCTTATCACGCAGTCTTAGTGTATGACACTCAGAGGTGGAAGTCATGAATTACATATACTCAGCTTACTGTAATTTAGTACATACTTTGGGTACTTGAACTTTTATAAGTATTTTTTCAAAGTGTGTAATTTCACTCATGCTCAAGTACAATTTATACCAAGTAATCAACTTTGGTACTTTTAAAATCATAAATATCTACTGAGTACACCCATAATTTGCACCTTCCATACACCACACTCTAATCGTAATGAAAATACAATAAAACCTCATAGACTCGGTAAACTTAGAAAACCAGCTCTTGCTGAATCTGAACAAAAGGTTCAGAGAGTGAAATGTGAAAGAAAGGCGAGTATGTCTAAGCTAGTATGACACTTACCTGCCCCCGTTCACAGTTTATTAGGAAAAACTTAAATTGTTCTGTGGTGGTTCAAAACATTTTTGTCATTTTTTTTGAACAAACACAATTTCTGCTCATGTTCTTTACCAAAAATTTCCCTTGTGCAATAGTTCTATACATCGTTCATCTGAGAAAAGTGCTTTGAATGTACAGTAGATGTTATTTACAGGTGAACTGAATCAAATTCCCGCTATTGATAACACAATAAAGCATCCATCAGTTAAAAGTAATTAATACTCTGAGTAGTTTTCGAGAAGAGTACTTTGTACTTTTTTTTTTAAAGACCAGTACTTTTACTTGTAATTGAGTACAATTTAAGCAGTGTAACAGTACTTGTACTTGAGTACAAATTTCCAGTTCTCTTCCCCACTCTGATGACACTCCTTTGCACTGGTCGCAGCTTTAATTACATAAGCAGGTAGCTAAAGGCTGGTGCCCCCTCCCCCGGAGAGCTTTATGAAGATTATTTGGCGACACAGCAGATCCTTTGCTGTTCCTTTCTGCAGCCTGGGTTTAAAAGTATCACTGGAGTGAAGTTCTTGTCACTTCTCTGCTGCCTCAAATTTCATTTCATGCTTTTCTGCATCAAAAATAGTGCAAAATGAAAAAATAAAATGAATCATAATACATTCATCATACCAGCTGTGTGTGCTTTTAGGCTCTTGCGTACTCCACTGTTAGCTTACTGGGTGTCTTGTGTCTGTGGGCACGGCAGAGATGACTGTGGTCTGAACACGAGGATCAGCCACAAACTCACTCGGCTAATTGCAGCCCGAGCGGCAAGCTAACCAACGCAGCCAATCCAGACACAGCTTGTTTTGTGGCCAGCCAATCCTGATCCAGCTTCATGGAGCACTTTCAGGACAAGTCAGATTGACACCCAGGGAAGACGTCTAATCTATGATTAACACAACTAACACACAGTTGTCTTGTCATCACTGCCGCTTGTGGTGTCTCTCTGAACATCCCCACATCATTTCATGCTTCCATCTCTCTGTAAGCTCCAAGTTCAGCCCGACAACTTCCTCCTAATTTCCTCATCTCATTGTTTCTTTCAGCCTTTTCAGTTGTATGATTTTGGTTATAAACTTCATTTATACCCCACAAAGATCATTTTGAAAAGTTCTTCCTTCTCTCAACTCCTCCTCTTTTTCTTCTCTCAGGCTTTCAAAGAGGAGCTGGAGAGTCTGATCCAGGAGCAGCAGCGGAAAGGGAACAACCCGACGGGACTGCTGGCCCTCAGGCAGATCGCAGACTTCTTCATGGCCAGCTCAGTGGCTGGCTTCAACACTTCCCCTCTCAGTGAGTGCTTTCTGTGCTGTGGCCGGTTTCCCCAGACAACCAGAATGTGTTGCCCCTGTCAACAGCACAACCACTGTAGGACTGCCCCCGCCCAAAAAGCACAGCATAAGCATGGGAGGATGGCTTTCTACCGAACTCCAGACTCCGGAAGAGCCGTGAATATTTCACTGGGTTTTGATCCTTGGCAGGTTTGTCCAGGAGCCCATATGTGACGTCTGTTTCCAATCAGAGCCGGGGAAAGCACAACAAGTCCAGGATCAGACGTCAGAGACAATAGCTGCTCATTTTAGATGTTCCTTTAAAGATACCCACACTGACACTAAACTAACTATACCGGTACTAAGTACCGACATCATCCGACATCATCTCAGTGTAATTTAGGGTTTTGATGTGGAGCCAGATGAGTCAGAAGGATCATTAGATACAAATCCAGATGTTGCATGATGCAGATGTCTGCACCTGAGTTGCTGTTAATGCAAACTGATCTACAGGCAGAGTTTCTCATATATATCTTGTTGCTTTTCCCTCTGGTCATTCAGGTCTGGGGATGGTCATTCCCATTAACGACTTGTACAGCGTGGAATCTGCCTCCATGGTGAAAGGCGAGAAGCTGACGCGCTGTAAGCTGGCCAGCCTCTACAGACTGGTGGACCTCTTCAGCTGGGCACACTTTTCCAACTCCTACATCACAGTAAGATGAGCACAGATATTTATTTGGATGGATTGCCTTTTAGATCTGAAGTTGTTCCCTTCCCAAACACAATAAATATCTTTTCTTGTTTTCTTTAGGGCAGAGTCAGTAAAGAACAAGACCACATACTCATCATCCCCAGAGGTTTATCTTTTGCTGAGGCTTCTGCATCCAACCTGGTAAGAAACATAAACATCTGCAGTACAACACGGTTACTTATTAACTAATGAGTCTTGCTGATACTTTTCCACTATGCTTCATCTTCCTTTTGCCCCACTTTTCTTCTTCTGGGAAATTATGACATGATTTCAATCTTTCATTTCCTCAAACGTTCCTCTTTGTCTCTGTGTCGGTTGATGCATTTGTCATGTTCTGTGTCACTGCCTCCTCTCACGTTGACATTAGCAGCCTACCTAATGTCCTCTCTGATGGCAAATATTATGAATTGTTCATGTTGATCGTCTTTTTAGTTTCGGTTTAAGGTCTGACACAGCAGGGCATGGCAGTCAGGTTTATAGACGCCTCAGGCTTGGCTAAACTGTTTCCTCCCGTTTTAACTCCACCTCCATTTCTATTTCCAACTGTTTCTCTGTGTTAAAACTTCTGTATCTTTGGGTGTTTCACCTGTATAATGTGGCTGCAGGTGCAGGTAGACAGCTGGACGTTCTCACACTGCTGGCAGACGGACTTTGCTGTGTGACCTGCAGGAGGGCAGACATTTCACTTTATTTATTGATATGCTTCAGTTCTAGTGAAGCTGTATTTGTTTGGTTGCTTATAAAATTCTTTATTTTGTGAGCCTTTTTACTGGTTGTCTGGACTTCATTTTTGTAGCTGCTTCAAGAAACATCCATCAGAAATTATTCTCAAAGGGAAAATATCGTATCCTCACACATTTGTAGCTAAAAAAAACTCTCAGGCAGCAATGTTTTGGTTTTGTGCAACCATGTTTTAGAGATACATTTTGATTGCCAACCAGTAATTGAAAGTAAATATTGTTTATTAGATATCCCCTAGAAACTTGCCCTGATCATTTATTTTGTCAGCCGTCAGAAAACGTCATCAGTTGTATCCTTGATGATACCATTTTTTTTTTCATTTAGTCAACTACAAACCATAGAAAGAAGCCACCAGGAACAGAATGTTAACTCTGTTAATGAAAGAGCAATAAGAATAAATATTAAGTAATAATGCAATAATAATAAAATAACACAATAATAAGATGAAATACTGCCGCCCGGCACTTTCAGATTTCAAACTAAGTTTTAGTTTGTATTTTGCTGCTTGTCTGTCACTGCTGTCTTTATTTTTCTCACCAATTTTCCTCCCCTTCTTCTTCTCTTTCAGCTTGTTTTTGATCCATTGAGGTTTCTGGTTACATGCTTGACTTCAAGTGTTTAGAGAAGCATGGAGATTGATTATGGGGAAGTCATCCAGAATAAAGACACTGGGGATTGTGTTGGGCTCGTATAGTTGTTGGAACTCAAAGAAGACTGGAGTGCAGATCACTTTAGTCCGTTTCCAGATGCCTCTCCCTTTCAGTGTGTGTGTGTGTGTTCAAAGCCTGAAACTGAGGTGAAATCAGAGAAGCCAACATAAAAAATAAATAAAGTAACACTGTCTGAGCTCAGTACTTTTGATAGTTTTAACTTCAGTTTGCAGTTACTGCAAAGTTTCCAGTTTCATGTTTTCAGATCTGATTAGATTAATGATAGAAACTGAGTTCACGTTACAGGTCAGAGGTCAACTTCTTCCATTTGCTTAAACTTGAATTATCCTGGAAGGTATTCATGGATTTCATGTTCCTGTTTCATCTGTCCAAATGGCCAAACTCTTCATCCAGTATCAGCATCGTGTCGCCTTCTTTCCCTGGCTTGCGTTGCATTTCAGATTCTTTCTGATGTGCCTGGCATGTTTTCTTATAATTAGAAGCAGAACATCCACCAGTACATCCCAGCTGAACCGCTGTTCGACTGGCAGGCTGCAATTTGAAGGCCGTGACAGGGAGAAGCGATGCAGCCTCGGACATGTGATGTAACCAAATTGAAGTCTGATCTGATGCCAATTGGCTGTGGCCATGTGCAGATAAATATGGTGGTAGTTACTTACGCCTGGCTGCTACCTTACACTTCCCTCTGCTGGATGAGAGATCAATGGAACGTCATGTAGTTAAAAAAGACTGAGTGTCATTTAGGATGCATCCTGGGATTTTTGCCTTAATTTGACCCAACGATATTAGAAAATGGTGCACTTTGAACTGTTCTTTTCATATTTAGGCAAATCCTGTCTTTTCTTTTTATTCCTGACAGCCTTGTATGCTGTTTGCTGCTTTTTGGAAAAGCGTGAGGATATCCTTTGCTACATGATGTGCATTTTTAGGCACAATCCATTACTTACTGCAGCTGTGTCTCATTGCGACATCAACACGCTCAGTTTGTACTCTGAGTTATGCATTAGCACCAAACCGGATGATAAATGCTGTTTGTTTGTGCTGGTCGACTGTCTTATAAAAGAGAAATGTGAGCTGGGAGGCTCTGTGTTGAATCATGGAGGAACATGTGGTCACAGTAATGTACAGGGTCTGCAGGCAAAGCTGGTTCCAATTTGTTATTCATCTCCATAACGGTTTGTCACTGCTCTCCCATAAGGACTAGACTGAAGTCTCTCTCCAGATATCTGTCTTCATTGTGACTTTTTCCCACCCAGCCTACTCCCTTCGTCCAGGTATCCTCCTCTATCTTGGCCTTTAAATCTCGTCTCTCCTGTCATATAATCTAATAACTGCTAACTGGTTCTAGTAATGACGTTGTGGAAGTAAAGGACATCTTTTCCAGTCCCTGATGATATTATGTTTCCTGGTAACGCTCCAAGTGGACAGAGAGCGGTTTGTTCATAATGTGATTTCGGTCATTGCGTTTTTTTTTAATTTGGACTTGTGTTAATGTCTGCCTGGTTGCTGTCGGAGGGTTAGTATCGGTGCTTATGTTAAAGCAGTTGATGTAGGATTTACATCATGCCTGCCTCTGCTTTCCTCTAACATTACCTTTTGGAATAAACGTGATATGGCAAATTAAAAGGAGACATCCAGGAGTAACTCTGTGCTCCTCCCCTCAGGTGAAGCTGAACATCATCGGGGATGTGATCGAACAAGGCTCCACCAACCTACAGGTGGATCCGGCGGGTTTCAGCCCCCACGCCGCCATCTACTCTATGCGTCCAGACATCCGCTCCATCATACACGTGCACACTCCTGCCACTGCAGCCGTAAGTTCACTCCCACCCACACTCACAGCCGACCGCCCGGCAGGCAGATCCCTGCAGAGGTGGAAGAATTACACCGTGTTTGATTGGCACTTAAGCTGTGAGGGTGTCGTCGTGTGAAAGGCTGCACCGTGACAACAATGAGGCCCTTCTCTGCAGCCAGGACAGACTTTGCTCACATAGAGGCATCAAGTTTTATTTCAGCTGCAGTATCTGATGAATAAAGCTGTAATACACCTTTCATCCCTGTCTTAACGCTCACATCTCGCCTTTCTTTGGCTGTAGGTCTCGTCTATGAAGTGCGGCATCCTACCCATTTCCCAGGAGGCTCTGATCCTGGGTGATATCGCGTACTACAACTATCAAGGCAGCCTGGATGATCAGGAGGAGCGTAAGGAGCTGCAGAAAGCCCTGGGGCCGACAACAAAGGTGGGAGGATCCAACGGCAACACTTTCTATTTCAGGAATGAATGAAGTTTCTTTTACAGGCCAGTAATAAAAATGTTGATTTATTGCCACAAGTTGCTGCTTTGGGTTTCAGCTTGTGCTGAAAGAAAACAAGTTACAGCTTTTTCCCAAACTGGGGATCATGAGATCATTTCAGGGGGGGGTTACTGGATAGTAATAAAAATATATAACACAAGACAAAATGTAGTTGTTTAAAACAGGAAGTAATAATGTATCCTGTTAAAAAATTCATTGGTTTGAGCATGCATGACTTTCTGTGTGGAGAAAGTGAGTACAGTTTAAAGATTAAATGGATTTTTTTTCATATTTACATAATCCTACAGACAAGCCCCTTGATAAGCCCGTTTTATTTTGAGCTGATTTTCTTAAAGATTGTCTCTGTGTGTCTTGCAGGTTTTGGTGCTGAGAAATCACGGCGTGGTTGCTCTCGGGGAGACCATCGAAGAGGCCTTTCACTACATCTACAATGCCCAGTATGCCTGTGAGATCCAGGTACAGCCAGTAGCACAAAAATAGCTTTCCCGCTAAATCTAATCTTTCCACAGCTGCATGAACATTTCCCCAGTCCGTCCACTTTAACAACACTCACAATGTTACTCATAATCTGCTGCCATGTGGAAAATGTTGACAAAACACAGTTTTATAAACGGGATACTGTGGGTTTGATGAAAGGAGTAACCATCTGATCATTCTGGGTGTTTTTCATATTTTTTTACCAGTTCGCTGAGAAAGATGCAGGATCGGCAAAAAGTCGGAAGCAAATTCATTCCTGGCTTCTGTTAAAGGCCAAGGCTATATTGTGTCATCTTAGCTTCTAAGTCTTGTATTTTGTATTATTGTGTGTTCACTTGTTAACATGGTGGATTTGAGATGAAGAGTTGTTTACCCTTTAGCACGCTAAATCTCCTGATTGACTCTCGCCTGTCAAGCAAAAGAAAACATTAATCCAGCCTGCAAAGCCCCGCTTAATATCTATAAATAAATCCCCTGGACGTTGTTTTCTTTCATGCACCATCTATTCTGAGCTGTGGGGAAATTAGGTTGAGGGGTTTGAAAAGTGAGGTTTTTCCTCAGCAAGGAAAAGGCTCCTCTAAGTGTATGACCTGATGTCACAGACAAAAAAAAGGCTATTTTGTCTATTTTGTGTTGCAAAAGCCATCGGTGGTCCGTAAACACTCACATGCTTCTTCCTCTGTCCTAACTTTGGTTTTTGTTTTATTGTTTTTCTTTTTTAGGTGAACGCCATCTCATGTGCTGGAGGGGTGGACAACCTCATAGTACTCGACCAGGAGAAGTATAAATCACGAGTGTTCGCCGTGGCCACGGCGGCGGCGGTCAACATGGGCGGACAGTACAAGTGGAAGATCGGAGAGCTGGAGTTTGAGTCTCTGATGAGGATGCTGGATAATCTGGTGAGTGTGAAGGCATTGTAAGCGATGGAACCTCGTATTAACCAGACATAATCTGACATGAGATGAAGATCGAATCTCGTGGAAATTAGGATCAGAGGCCAAAATTAGAATTACCAGAAATTGTTTTTGGATGTAATCTCATGGTTGACACTTTGCTTTCTTCATAACTTTCTACATAATAATATGAGGTGTTATGTTGAAATCAGATGTATTCCTTACAGTTCCTGTTTGCAGGCTAAGAGCAGAGATAGAAAAAGTGAGAGAAATGAGTAAGAGAAGAGCGCCACCTACAGCAAAATAAGCTGCAGTAACTGAAACTGCATAGAAAACAGCAGCGTGTGAGCAGTTAAACCTCACAGAAATTAGATGATTTTATCAGTTTGAAAGGGGAAGTTGTATTTTTTGGTCCCTCTAGGATTATCCTTCTGTTTCTATTTCCTCCCTTCATCACCGCTCAAGTCTCCCCTCCTTACACTTTTCATCTCCCCGTGCTTCTCTCCCACCGTTTCCCTTCTCTGTAACTCCACACACATACATTTTGTTTTAACCTTTTAACTTTCACACTAAGAAAAAGGCAAGACAGAAATGCTTTTTTGCATTTTCTCTTTTCTTTTGAACAAGAAAAATACAAACTGGTATATTTTAATATATAGTTTAGATAAAAGTAAATAATTAAGTAGTGACATAGAGTGAAATAGTCAAAATTTGAACCAGCAATTTGATAACAAACTCTTTCTTTTGGTTTAACATACCCAAACCAGTTGGTAGAGGAAGTTCGGGCAGGTTTATTTTATCAATTCATTACAAAGATTCATGATACAGGGTGACAAAGGGTTAAAGATAAGCCCTTAGTTTTAATACACGACCCAGGCTCTGCAGCGAGCACCAGGGGAAGAAAATAAAGCAGTTCCACTCTTGATCTCGACAGTCAGTGAAGAGATTCAGCATGCTTCCTGCTGGGAACGTGTTGAAATGTCTGAGCCCGTTGCGGGATGTTTCCGGAAACCATCTCGCCAGCTCGGTAGGATGATAAAGTGAAGTTGAAAAGTCAGGCGTCCACCGCGGATGAAGACAGACGCTGTGTGAGTAAAGTTTGGGTGAAAAACAGCTGCGACGCTGACAGAAGGGAAACGGGAATGTGAGAAAAAAGAGAGGATGAGGAGAAGGGGGACTGAGGAGGGGGATACGAGGGAAAGGGGTCAGGCAGGAAATGGCTCCATGACTCTGTCCTCTGCTGCCAGAAACTCTGCAGTCATCTCGCTGTTTTCCATTTCACAAACTGTGAGAGCGGCATGCAAAACAGCACTTCAGGAAGGAAAAGCCACGGGACAAACGCTCGTTTCTGTCATCCAGTTATTCCATATTGATTTGACAATAAGCGCATCATTCATAAGCATTTCCGGCAGTGATGAGTGATGGACTACACCAGACCTTCACCAATCCAAATGTTTTCATACAAAGAGGTTAAAAATATGTCTTTATTTGCACGTCAGGGCTACAGGACAGGCTATGCCCACAGACACCCCATCGTGCGGGAGAAGCCGAGGCACAAGAGCGAAGTGGAGATCCCCGCTACTGTCACCGCCTTCATGTTTGAGGAGGACGGAGACGCCACACGGCTGCCCTTCAAGTTCCTGCAGCAGCGGCAGCAGCGGGAGAAGACGCGATGGCTCAACTCCCCCAACAGCTACACCAAGGTCAGCGTGGAGGGCGGACAGGAGCGCTACAACAGCCGGACCACCACGGTGAGTGCAGACAGGCCTGCAGGGTCTCCCTCTGTTAACTGTAATACTACACCGCCATCTAGTGGCTGAACAGAAAACTACAACAGTTTAGTCCTATTTGATTTGCTGTGTTTAGCTTAGTGATTGTTTTGCTCTGCAGTGAACACTTCTCCTCTGGATGTAGCTAAATATATGGAGTTTATGAAATGGTTTTATAGTAGAAGTGGTATGTTTGAGGGGCTGGTGTCTTCTTTGTCTGTATTTGTAATCTTTGTGGTCTTATCATTTTCATAATTCACAATTTTACCGCTTTGTCATGTTAAATTCAACCTGTCCAGGGACTACAGGTGGAAATTAGCAGTTTTGCTAGAATTCGGCACCAGCATCTCTCCTTTTTGTTGTCAAATAAGGTTAATGAAGTGTTTTGCATTGTCCCTGTTAAAATAAACAAACCATACCGTACCATTCTCTCCACAGTGGATGAAGGCGGATGAAACTGGAACTCCAATCCGGATCGAGGACCCTAACCAGTTTGTTCCCTTAAACACAAACCCCAGCGAGGTGCTGGAGAAAAGGAACAAAGTGAGTGTACCGCTTTTGCTGTTGATGAGAATCAGAGATCTCCTCCAAATTGAACTTTCTATCCGAGGTGAATCTGAAGCTATAAAGACTGACTCCACTCAGAAATAAGATGTGAGAGCAAGGAAGGATTATTTTTTATTAAAAAGATGTAGACTAAATAAACTAAACCCAAATCAGAGTTGTTTTTATTTTCATTGTCTGGGTCTGCTTTCCTTGTCTGATTTCTGCTTTCTATTATTTTTGTGAAGAATAACGATTTTCTGTGTCTTTTTCTTTTCAAAGACAGGGTTACATTGATAAAAATAAATAAATAAGTTACGTTTCACAGAGCATAATGAGGAAATAAAAGACGTCTGCCACCTAGCACGAATAAGAAATGCAACTCGCTTTAACATCCTAATCTGACTACTAAAAGCCTCTCATAATCTGTGTTGACAAACTGGAACTTTTAAATTGTGTTTTGCTCTCTCAGCTGCATCAGTGTCATCATGAGGGCACGTTTCGTTTCAGTCACTTCAGTTCCTTTGAGTTTAGTTTTGAATCATTAAGTCACTGTTTCAATGTTTCTTGAAGGAGTTACTGTATGTTTTGTCCTGTCACAGATCAGGGAGCAGAACCGGTTTGATGTGATGACATCAGGGCCGCGCTCACAGCACCTCGCAGGCATTCCCGTTGATGAACCACGGCGGGTGAGGATTTCCTGTCTGTGTAAAGCTGATTTGGGTTCTTACTGTGGGCGAAGTTTAGAAGAAAGATGAAACGATACCAGGGAATTTTCTGTTAAAGGGAAGCATCAGACGAATATCCAAAGAAAAGAAAAACGGTATCAGCATGAGCAACACTTCGAGTGAAAAAGGAACCACAACAAATGATTTGCATTGTTCCCTTTCAGCCCGTAGTCAGTCTGAACATCAACGTCAGTTCATCATATTCATGTTCCAGGAATGCAGGTTGCACAGCTGATTATTTTCAGTGTTTCAGTGACTCAAATGCCCCGTTTCCACTGAGCGGTACGGTGCGCTAAAACAACATGAGATATGCCTCTATATACAGTACATTTTAATTCCTTACCGCTGCATCCAGCTCATATTACGTGACTTCATCTGTAAATGTGGGAGGAAACTTTGACGCTCCAGAGTCAAACAGAGGGATGTGACAGGTTAATCTAACTCTTTAAAAGTAAATATCGACTATTACAAACCGGTTTAATGGTCATCTGAGGAAAATGATTAAACCGTAGCCAAAGAACAGGTAGATGATGCAGCTCTGCTACTCACCTCGTCATACTGGCTTCAGGTTAAAATGGTGCTCTGAAGCAAAAACATTTCGCCTGCTTTAACAGCTCTGACCTCGCCTGGACTTTTTTCATGCCTGTCCTCACCTCCTCTGCAGGAATAAGCTAACAGCTTGTTGTGGACTTACCAGTGAGGCCAGAAGGCTTAACAACACCACTAGATGGAGGCATGTGAGCATGTGTGCAAAGGCTTAAGGAGCCTCTGAAAGTTGCATTAAAGCAACAAGAGAAAGAAGGATGACTGTACTAAAACTGAAGGTTAATTAAAATAAAAAACAATATCTGACCGGGTGATTCTTATAGCTCATGGTTTTGTGGTCCGTGTTTTGTCTTGAAGGATCTGGGGCAGATTAAAGCTTCGGTAAACATTTATTATCCTTTCAGTCCTGTTTGCCGTGGTTTGCATTCAAGTTTGTTCTTTTGGTTCACACTCGGAGCGTAAAACTGCATGTAGTGATGTTTTGATGGGACTGACTTTCATTTTTGCTGTTTTTACACCAGTTTTATTTCAGTTTGACACGTTTTACCCATTTTCACTGGTTGTTAAAGTGCCATGATTTGTCGGAGCATGGTTGTCTTCATTTTACGTGATGTTGTAAGTATGCGGAGTGTGCATGAGCCTGGTCCTCTGAAATCTGAAGCTGGTGATTAGATGTGCTCCTTTTTTATCTTTGCATAAATAGTTGTAACACCGTGATGAATCATCGCCCTTCTCAGTCACAATCAGTCTTTGTGCCTTTTATCTTCACATTTATGCCTTTACTTGCGCGTGTGTGTGTGTATCCTCCCATGCTCACCTCTCTCCCTGCCTCCTCCCCAGCCATACGTGCCCACAGAGGAGGAGCAGATGGCTCCCCTTCCTCCCAACCCGTTCAGTGAGCTGTCGGAGAAGGAGCTGAAGGAGTACCGCAAGAACGTGGAGCGAAGGCAACTGGGCCTCAGCGGTACGACAGATATACACGAAACGTGCAAAACTCACGCACACATACACATAGAGGTTTTACAAATCTGCAAAGGTTCATTTTGCAACAGAATATTGGCAGGCTTAAAACAAATCGGACCAATAATCAATACCCAAGCCACAGTGTCAGAGCACGCGGGGGACGGTTCGGCTGGTTTGTAGTCGTGTTCAGTCAGAGCTCGCGTCCCCCCCAATCAGCATTCACCGCATTTCATGTCTCTGTTTGCAAGACATGCGACCTTACATTTATATTGATGGTCTGTGTTGGTGTACAAAGCCCCTTTGCTCAGTTAACACCACTGTTTTGTTTGTGGGTTTGTCACCACTGGCTCCACTGCTGCATTAATTGGTGTGTATGTGCACACACACACACACACACACACACACACACACACAGTCAATGCTAATCATATTAGCTTCAGTCCTGCTGTCTTCCAGAGAGGGATGAAGAAAGGAGCAGATAGAATTTATAGGTGTGTGTGGAGCACGGGGTCACGTAGCAGATTTAAAGGAGAATTTTGCTTTTTTTTAAAACCTGGAGTCTGTTTTCATCTTTCCCACTAAACATAGCAATCGCCAGGTAATACAGATTTTTTCGGTCATTTCTCCTCTCTGGTACGTTGTCCGACACTCGTTGACGCTATCAGGGCACTTCAGTACGGAAAAAAAAAGCGCGTTTTTTTGGAAAAATTACGCGGGGGCTGTTGCCCGATACTCATCATAAGCTGTGCTGCTAGCTGCCTGCCCGGCTAAATACTGCAGCGATCTTGAAAATTTCTTTCTCGATCACTCACATGTATGAAAGGAAAGATGACAACAGACCTCAGGTTCAAAAAGAGCGAAACTCTCCTTCAAATGCTGGTGTTTCATGTGGCTGTGAGTGTCGGCAGGGACATGTGTTCATGCATTTGTAAGGAGGATACGAAATGGGCTTTACTGTACGTGCAACATGGTACATGTGTGTGTGTGTGTGTTAGTGTGTGAGGCCGGTATGACTAAGATGGCAGACCGAACTGACAGCAGGTCTTCACACCCAGCACATGAACAGAGCCCGTTGCTATGACACTGTTGCCCCCACAGCCCCATGAATCCCCGGCGACCCATCTGGATACAAGCTGGAGTCCGTCTGGAGGGGCCTGATATGTGCTGGCCTACACACACACACACATACACACACACACACATGCTTATAGGTTTAGCCTGTGATTAGTTCTGTTTGCTCATCGTTTCAAACCAGAAAGCTTATTTGGGCATTAAATGAGGAAACTGAGCTGATGAAAAAAGTGTATGAATGTGCTCTGTTTATATTCCCATTTCACATACAGTGGTGGAAAAAAGTTTTCGGACACCCTTAGAAATGTACACAATCACAAATATATTTTAAACATGCATTTATTGTTTTATAGTTTTTTTACTCTTTTATATGCGTATCTTTTGCTTATATTGTACAGCACTCAGGTACAATGATTTTGTTTTAACTGTGCTAAGAGAAAATGGGCTGGAATAGGTTAGATTTTTTACAAATGCATGGGGTTTCCGTAAACTTTTTCCACCACAGTATTATATATATATATATATATATATATATATATATATATATATAT
>JAVQJG010089934.1:0-10549 GCA_036024015.1 Craterocephalus amniculus | reverse complement strand
TTGAAGTCCCCCAGCAGAACGAGGGAGTCCCCGGAGGGAGTCCCCGGAGGGAGTCCCCGGAGGGAGCGCTTTCCAACACTCCCTCCAAGGACCCCAAAAAGGGTGGGTACTCTGAACTGCTGTTCGAGTGGGGGGACGGGTCCTGACTGTTGTTTGTGCATATGCACCGAAGGCGGAGGGAGGCTACCCTCTCGTTCATCGGGGTAAACCCCAACACACAGGCACCAAGCTGGGGGGCAACCAATATGCCCACTCCTGCTCGGCGCCTACCGCAAGCAACTCCAGAGTGGAAAATGGTCCAGCCCCTCTCAAGGTTTTGGGTTCCAGAGCCCAAGCCGGTCGTGGAGGTGAGTCCAACTATATCTCTCCGGAACCACTCAACCTCGCGCACCAACTCAAGCTCTTTCCCCCCCACAGTGTGACGTTCCACCGCCCAAGAGCCAGCCTCTGCAGCCGCGGATCGGGCCGCCAGGGTCCCGCCTTTGGCTGCCGCCCGACTCACATTGCACCCGACCCCTACGGCCCCTCCTGTGGGTGGTGGGTCCACGGGACGGGGGACCCATGTGGCCTTTTTGGGCTAAGCCCGGCCCGGCCCCATGAGCAAAGGCCCGGCCACCAGGCGCTCGTCCCCGTGCCCCACCCCCAGGCCTGGCTCCAGGGGGGGGGGCCCGGTGACCCGCGTCCGGGCAAGGGACACGTTGGTCCATTTATCTAGATCATCATAAGGGTCTTCGGGCCGCCCTTAGTCCGGCTCCCTGCCGAAGCAGGGAGCACGCAAACCCCTCCACCACGTTAAGGTGGCGGCCCAGGGAGGGGGAAAAAATAGCAGCGTTATTGTAAATGTTCATTAGTCCGACTTAAGCTGCTGTTCACACACAGTTGTATCATCAGCAAATTTCATGAATGAGTTTGAAGAGTGAACAGGTGTGCAGTCATAAAGAGTGTACAAAATCTTATTTCTATAATGTGTGTGTTCCTTAAACAGGTGTTTTTCACTTTGTTATTCAGTGGGCTCTCATGTCTTTTAATGGTCTGCAGGTGGATGAGAAAGTGGGTCAGAGAGGCAGCAGGACTGAATCTTGGCTGGCTGTTTATAGGCTGGCTACTATGCTAGGTGAACTAAACAGGCATCCCACAGGAAGGTTCAGAAACAGCAGAACCTGTTAATTTCCTTGTCTTGCTGGCTGGTCTTTTTACTCTGGAAGTGCAACATTTCTTTAACTGTTCAGTAATTATGCTGCTCTGGTCTCCTGCTTTCACTATGTCTAAAACTCAGACAAGAACAGATGTTAATCTTTACTGCTTCTGCCTGAAACCCAGGCTGATTCAGTATCTTAGCATTTCCTAAGGCTGCGCTCCTCTGGTGACAGTGTGCACTACTGCCCTCTACTTCCAGGCTTTGTCCAGTTCTTCCTTGAGCCACAGCATTTCTCCAGTTTCTTGTGCTCCTTATTCCAGAACTTGGCATCATTTGGCATGGCTGCATCAATCACGATGGCTGTCTTCTTTTTTATTTCATTTATTAACCTTTGTTCATAGAGGTAGTCGCAGTACCCTAAAAATAAAACAAACAAAAATAAACATTAAAAACATGAGCAACTCGTGCTGTCTTGAATTACTAAGACTTTGATGAAAACAAACAAAAAAAAAAATATTACCACGAGTCGTTCCTTCACTCTGGATTTTAAAATAAAGTTTAAGTTGGTTTTTTCTCTGAAATCCTATCACCAGCTTCTGACCCAAGCAGTGGTTTTCACTGGTATAGCCAAGAGTTGGTCCTATTTTAGTACCAGTTTTGACAGACGGAGCCAAAGCTTTGACAGTCAAAAAAAGAAGAAATTGATTCTCAGTGAGGCTCTGAACCAGCACTAAACCTGCTTTGGTTGGAACAACAGCAGAATGCCATTGACATGTTTACCCTACATTATCTCCCCTCATAAAGTAAGCATGACAAATGTGTAAGTTGTATTACTTTATTGGATGCAACTAGGGACATTTCAGTTTGTCAGTCTTCACAAGCGGAGTCTCAGCTGAGTCTGGACTCGCTGTACATCCGACAGATGGAGCGAATATTCAGCTTAATTTTAAATGATGACTTACTGTGATGGCTGGATCCACAGCCACACAACTGTGCTTACACCACACAGCATCATGCTTTCTCTACACATACAATTTCATCTACATATTAATATGTTTTTGTTTGGCATGAGTGTATTTAGCCACTGACACACCACTCTGAAATTAATGTGCAGATTTTTGTTTATATTGGGTTGTCATTACTGAAACTTGTTTGCGTTTGACTAACTGCAGCTGCTTCAGTCCTTGGCTGAGAAAGCAGCAGGTGGTCGCAGGGTGGAGCAGCTAAATTGGACCAAATAATATTTCAGTGTAATGGGGGTGGGGGTGTTCTTTTGAGTGATTGTTTCACCCCTTGTGTTTGTTCTTATGGGCTGATCAGCCACCATTTAAATTTCCCCTTTTGTGTCTTTGTAACAGTAAGTCAGTAAGTCTTGCTTTTTATCAGTTATTTGAGAGTAGTTTTCTTATTTTGACCTCTTTTTCAGACCCCTTTTCTTGATGATTTTTGTATATGTTACACTTTGATGATTTTTGGGTTAAATAGTTACCCCTTTTTTTGGACTTTAACCTGTGCATAATTGCTTTTCACTGCTCGGTCCATCTACACTCCTGGTGAGTGAGTTACAGTTCATGCCATTAGAATCCCGAGGTAAAAACAAGACTTTCTTCATTTTCCAACATTTTTCTGAAGTAAACTATTTGTTCATTGGTTGTTTTTATTTATTACAGTTTGACTCATTTGTTTTTCTATCCAATTTTTACCTATTGTAATCAGATATTTTAAATTGGCTTTTTATTTTTCTAATGTTTTTTTATGCTTTTATTTACATTCAAACCTCTGATGAGAACCCACTTTTCATGTTTCTGCATCCTTTGTTGTCCTTTGTGTCTGTTTTTGGTTTAAATGTATTTTGTTTAGTACAAAGGAGGGCTTCTATTATCTGCAAAACTAATCTACCTTTGGGTATCAATAAAGTCACTTTGACCTTAATACATTTCACTCATATCTTGGTTAAAGATCTAAGGCGCAAATAACTAAAAACATGAGTTAAATTCAATGCCCAAAACATTCTTACAATATGTGTTTCCCTAACCAGCCTCAATTCCAAAATACATTTAGATATTCAGTATATTTCAAAGAGTTCTACTGAATATAAAACTGAGAAAATTACAAAATGTATGAATAATTCAACGGATGTAGTGGCATTCATTAAATTGCATAAACCTGATTCTGACTCATGTACTGCTCAAAGAATAAACTGTAAGAAGCCCACCAAAGTGCAATTTTAAAGCTAGGAAACAAGGTTGCAAGGGCATAAATGAAGAGAAATCTTTTTTAAGTGATGTTTTTCATTGCTACTGTGTTGATCATCTTTATTCTTTTGATACTGGCACATTCAAATGGGTGTTGTCCTCATTGTTGAGGCCACATCTGCTTCAGTGACACAAAACACAAAACATGGCGTGAAAATACGCAATGAATCTTGGCCTCTAACACTGACATTTTCAGTTGTAATCATCACAATATGCTGTGATGGCAGATTGGATACTGATAAAAATGCAACACAACAACAAAAAAAGATAAAAACATAAGGTATGTAAAACAAGACATTATCACCGATTTTATCATTTTTATTACATCAAAGACCTGCAGCCACTCCTGGTATAACAGTCTGTATATTCTTGGGGTGTATTATTCACACCCCACGTCTCTGTTATTAACCATCTTGCAAATGTATTCATGCCTTCCTTCTTTCAGGACTTTTTATGATTTGAAAAGAGTTGAGAGTCAAGTTGAAATTTTCTGTATTCATGAGACGAAAAATAACAGTCTATTGCGCAGCCTTTGGGGGGAAATAGGAAAGAATAACATAACAAATCCAGACAGAGAGAACCACATAGCTGTGCCACTACCACTTTCAATCTGTACCCAGAGATGAGTATCGGCCTGGTCAAAGAGTCTTCATGTGTGCCGGGGCCGTCCTTGGAACTATTTAATCACAACATTGAACACTGTGGCAAATTGTTGCCTTCTGATTGGGCAGAACTAGATATCCATGACCATATGGTGGGAAATGATATACCCACCTGCTATCTTCCTGTGAGTGATGTCTCCAGTAGAAATGATTACTTCATTTAACCACGCATTATTCGCTTGGATAGGGGTTGGGGCAAAATAAGAATTTATTAGTTCATCGGCAGTAAAGCATAGCACATCAGCTGAGCCTTTGGAATGTGTGTGTTTCTTGAAAATGTAAAGGTTTAATTAAAAAAAATATAGTGTGATCAAATTTTTAAACAAAGGAGTGGATGTTAAAAGTGCTATTCTTAGTTTCAGTAACGTTTATTGTTGATTTTCATAACTCTTAATTTATTACTCTTAATACTTAAGCAGACATAAGCCTGAAAAAACACAATATAATTACGAAATAAATGGAAAAAATGAACAAATTATTTTTTCTTTCTTCTGTTGTGTTAAGGAAATGTCTCTTAAAATAATGTGCATGCAATAATTGGAGGGGGAGATTATTTAATTTAAAAGGCGGCAGTTTAATCTCTTATTTGAACATTACAATGCATTTTAATTTCAGAATGGCTACTTACAAGTATTCATGAACCAGAAATTGCAACCTCTTCACTGGAAAACAAATCAAAACTTTTTCCTTACAGATAATAATTGAAAGGTGCTTTTGAAGAGCACCTACAGTAACACTGTTGCAAAATTAACCATCTTTCTCTTACTGGGCACTGGGTAGCCTCAGTAATGATAGAGACTTGGTAACCCTATGGCTTTATGAAATAAGTAAAAAAGAAAAAGATGAATGGTTTATTGTAATAATTTCATAGTACTATATGATAACTTGGAAAACTTTATTTTTTGACAGTAAAATCATTACGTGGTTGAGGACCATGTTATACTGATTAGTAATACTAATACCATTTCTTACTATATATATTGCTGAACCACAACCCAAACATGGGCCTATAGGACAACAGGCTAAGTGGCCAAAACTATTATCTAAAAAAAATCTTGGCTGCATTTTAAAAGTGTGTACATTTTTTCCTATGAACAAGTTATAAAAAGCATTTTAAAGATAGAAATAGTCCTGGATTCAACAGGAAGTTATTGTGGGAAAATGTGTAATGTGTTCTGTTATTATGCAGAAATTTCAGATATTTTTGGGTCCATTGTGAAACATTTTCAAAAAAGTTCAGGCTCATGATTTTTTTTCGACATCACCCCTCGGAATATACATAATGAATATTAATGTGACATTAAAACAGGTCAGTTGATGAGGAAAACATGGATGCCATCACAGAATCTGACAATGAAACTGGAATCAAATGTAAACCATTCAATATTGTAAAATTTGTTCAATTGTGGTTGTGATTATTTATCTCCACCAAGGTAAATGTTTTTCAGTCTGAACCAAATAAACAAGGAAATATACACTATATTGCCAAAAGTATTAGCTCACCTGCCTTGACTCGCATTTGAACATTAGTGACCTCCCATTTCTAATCTATAGGTTTCAATATGACGTCTATCCACCCTTTGCAGCAATACACGCTTCAACGTTTCTAATGCTGCCCACAAGGTTTAGGAGTGTGTTTATGGGAATATCTGACCATGACCTTGTCTTGAGGCCAAGACGTTGTATAAGACTACTTTTAGAGGATTGTTTTCTTTATCTATCAAGTCTCTTTACACAGTACTAGGAATCATTCAAGCATTTAACACAACAAACTCAAAAGTAGGAACTGTCTCCACACATTAACAGATAACTCATTTCTAATTACATTTCCAGACACTTGCTCCTGTCCCTTGGCACTATGAAAAGTATTAAAACAAACGATGTATTCATGGGTTTCACTGACGTCACGGTTTGCCTGCGGCCGCCATCTTTAGGACCTACGTCATCAACTGGTCCCAGGGGATAATGGCAGTCGCGCATCTCTGTGAGAGAAAAAGAACGCTATTTGTAAAAAAAGATTACTATTATAGGGTTTGATACCCATCTTCAATGTTATCTGAATTATTGAGTCCTCTGAAATCTGTCTAGCATTTGCCAACTTTGTCTTTGGCTGACAAATGCTAATTCATAAATCCATCGCCCTACACCGGTGAATCATGTACAGTAAGGCGTACATACAGCTACTTCACATGGTGGACCTTTACTTGATCACTGGAAAGGTACATTGCGTCTTTATTCACTACTGTACTAGTGTTATGGCTGATCAAAACTGTGAGAAAAGTTACGTTTGCTATCTTTTGGTTTAGCTAGCTGTTAATTTATAAGTGTGTTAGTTTGCTGTGCGGAAAAAAAACAATGACAAAAAGTAGCAAATGGGGTGTTTCTTTATTTATTTTTCAATCATAATTTATGTCCAAATATCCAGATAATATAATAATTTACTGATTATCTGGCACTGGACGCAATCAGAAGGAAGTTTTTCTGCTGGAAAACTAAATCTCCATTCTTTTTCTTTTTTCTTCGTATGTGTGTGAATGAGCGGGTGCTGCTAACTGCAGGTGAAACATTCACAGAGTCCCAACACACCCCTGGATCACAGTGCAGGGAAATGGGACCATACTAACTCTAACTAGTAACTGACTCTAACTTGATAAAAACGTAATATCAGTATTTTGAACTAACTACATTCATTGATCACAACTCATTTTAATCTTAAATATCAAGACGTTTGGCTTTCTAATGCAAAGTTATGTACATAAAACCCGAAATAAATTGCTTTTTATGACAGATATCCAGCTCAGTATTGTTTCACTGCCTTTGGGAATGTTATAAAATGTTAGTCCTGTTTTTTTTTAAATTGTCTATTATCCCAACCGACTGCACAGCATATACTGTAGATAGCACTATTAGAACAACAATAGATCCATGACTTGCGGTCCCAGGTCGGTCCTAAAGATGTAGCCGTTGAAACGCAGTGATGTCCCATGAAACCCATGTACTAGTAGTTTTACACTAACACGGTGACTCCTGCAGAGCTACTTGCCAAACGTATAGCATATCTTAGTTTGGTTTGCATTGTGTCCTGGAAAATTTAAGGTAACTAGACAGATGGAAGACAAAGCAGATGTGTCCTACGGACACAAAGACACACACACATCTAAGAGCCTAACACTATTTAACAAAACATTTTAGCACTAAAACTAGCTCCTAAACCAGAAAATACGCTAACACAGGAGATCAAAGTTGTTTCTACATTACATTATCTGGCTACATGGATTATGCAGCGAGTGTTCAGTATCTCATCCATCAACACGCAGAATTATTTATAGAACAATAATCATCCTCATTCCACAGTGTTTATGTTGGCCTAGCCTAATGGACTATATGAGAAAATAATATTAAAATAATAAAAAAATTTAAAATAAAAAAAAATCTAAAAAAAAACAAACAAACTGACATTTAAGGTCAACATTTTATTTCAAACCTTATCTGGACCAAGCAGCACACTTCCTGCAGTGGTGACGTGCGGGCTGGGTTTTTTCCGACCTGCAGGTCCCACATATATAAAATAATCTTGCCATAGTGGATTGCCATAGGATTCTTTGTGAAGAAAAGGCTAAAGTATGATACGTCTTATAAGGACTGTGCGACAGCAGTATAAATGTGTGACAACAGGTCACACAGAGTTAAATTTGGACTTTAATATTACTGAAGCAGTGTTGGATCATCTTGACTGAAAATGGAACAAAAGAAAGTCAACATCCACGGAACAGCTTTGAAATGTCCTTCAAGAAGCTTGGAGATATAATCCTAAAGACTTCCTAGAGAAATGACGAGCTTGTCTAGAAAGGTTCTGCTTCTTGTTGTTACTCTATGCAATATATTTCTTTCATGTTTGCTCCAATTCAGTAAATCACTATGAATACGAACAGATCAAGACCTTTGTACATTCCTGTATCCAAACTTAATTTGAGCTGTGCAGGTCTGTCTGAAATACTGTAGATTTAATGTTAAGAGGAAAAAAAGGAAAAAAGTTTTGAATACAAAACTTAATAGATAAAAAAGCATGGTCAGTTTTACTATAGAAAGTCTCAGTCTCCATCCATCCATCCACCGCTTAATCCAATTGGGTCGCGGGTGCCTATCCCAGATGTCAACGGGCGAGAGGCGGGGTACACCCTGGACAGGTCGCCAGTCTGTCCCACACACACACACCTAGGGAGATTTTTAAAGTGCCCAATTAACCTCACATGCATCTTTGGACAGTGGGAGGAAGCCGGAGTACCCGGTGAGAACCCATGCATACAGAACATGCAAACTCCACACAGGAAGGCCGGAATCCTGATAAACTTGGGACTCGAACCTGTGGCCTTCTCACTGTGAGGCCGCAGTGCTAACCACTACACCACCGTGCAGCCCTGAGAATGTGTTCTGCTCAGTGATATTTGCCCAACAATTGTACAGTGATATGAAATTACATTAACATACTACATGTCTACACCAGAAATAGAGCAGAAATGTGCCATTTAGGTAAATGTCACTCAAACTGTCACAGAGTTTCATTTCACACAAAAACATTATTCATTAGAGCTGACTGGCATGCACAGCAATTAGAAAAATCAATCCATTTTGATTCAACGAAGCTCCCATTAATCTCCCCCCCCCAAAAAAAATTTTTTTTAAATCTTGTGTTAAATGATGGCAATATGAAACAGGATTTAGTTATTAACATTTTATGTGCCACATCTGAATTTAAAAATGCGGTAAGTCATTGCCTAGCTCGGCCATTAAAGCAACAAATTTAATAATGCCTTCATTATACTTGCGCTTGTGGAAACTGTGTGCTTTTAATGTCGAAAAAGAAGGGATTTTTATGAGACCCCATTGTGAGTGAGCAGCAGAGACACTATTAAGTTACAAATTGAGTTATTTTTTCAACTAAGTGAATCCCAAGGACTCTTATTACATTATCACATGACGTGTGCTTATACTCAGCAGTAAACTGAATATTAAGAAGAGGATATGATTATATCAATCTGCTATGGTAATAAGAGAAAAGTGGTTCAGGGCTTGTGTGGAACATCACGTGTGTAGCTAATGCTCAACAAGGTCTCATTTTATAATTACTCATGAGGCAAAGATTGTTGAAATTAAATATTCAGTGCTGTGTACAAGGACTTTAACATTCACTCTGCTGCAGCAATGTCAGCCCAGTGAACTTCCTTTTGTCTTGTTGCTAAATACCGTACGTCATTATCATTGCCTACCTTGCATGTGGAAGTTTTCAAGTGGAAGTGACAGTTTGGTGAAAAGGGTACAGATTTTTTTTACTTTCATTTGCTTACTGAAAGCTAAATTCTACAAACAAGCTTTTAATTCCATGCCAAGGTGCTCTGATAAGTAAATGGAGGAGATGACATGTTTGGTGATGGAAAAGAAAAACCCAAAGTACAGCAGGTGGGGATTCTGCACTGCCACTCTTGATACACCTTATCACTCAGCCATAAATCAGTCTTAACCAGCTGGTGAGCTATGACATACACGGCTGTTCTGGACACCATCATATATTTATTTTTTGTTTACGCCTGACATTCATGATAACTGCTGTATTGTTACTTAACCACCTGCATCGCCAGGAGACATATTTTCATCACTGAAAGTAGACAAGTTTTTGTTGAAAACAGGCTGCATACATCTATTGTCAAGCCGTGAAAACATTTATATTGCCTTGACGCGATTCAGCAAATTGCCTTAAACTGTCTGCTCGGGTTCATTCTTCCCCTGACTGACTATAAAAAGAAATTCATTTATGAAAACAGCTGCAGAAAAACAACAGCATGATGGTAAATTTACAAAGTTGGAATAAGACTCTTACTAGGTTGAGATTTCTTTTTATCAGGGAATAAATCTGTTTTGCTTTCAATCCACAGGCAGATTTTGTATTCCACTCTTTGCATTTTATCTTGATATTCCACAGAGGCCGTTAAGCACTCCCACATATATAGAATATCTTTAACCTGTTTGCAAATAAATCTGTTCTTTCACCACTACCTGTTAGTTACAATTTATCAAGACTGTTAAGACCCTTTTCTTCAGCTCCTGATATGACATTCCTGCTGTCAAAGCTTTCAGTAAATTTGTTTCCTCTTGCAAGGTGATTGAAACGACTACCTGATTGGCTTTTTGAATGATCTGAGACAGTAAGCATATTTTCAGAGTTCTGTTTCTTTGTGAGCCAGCACTGAGAGATGTCTGCTGCCTGAGGAAAGTTCTAGTTTATAGAAACCACCTGACACCAGCAACTCTTTGAAGGGGAAAATTCCCAAGTGGTACCCTTGTTTTTTAACCAGTTAAGGCTGAAGTGACCTTAAATCAGGTAATTGACTGCTGCATGTATTTAAACTATGTGGCAGATACCAGCCAGCTTGTCTGTGTAAAAATAACTTTATGCTAGGCTTCCAAAAATGTGTTGAGAAAAACAGACTTAATCAATC
>JAVQJG010089897.1:0-12618 GCA_036024015.1 Craterocephalus amniculus | reverse complement strand
TATATATTTGTATGTATATACATACAAATACACACACACTCTGCAGGAGAGTCAAAGTGGAGGCTGGCTGCACATCCCAAAGCTTGCGTTAAATAAATGATCTCTCCACAGCAGCAGATCAGAACGGTTTTAAAGATTAAGACAGAATGAGAGATGAATTTTCGACTGCTGCATGTATGAGCCAGCCAACTCCTACTGCGAGTTCTTTATGCATGTCCGTAACACCCTCAACATGTATAAAAATCCCTTTAATCATGAATGAAAAGCCTTAAAATTTGACACAGACATGCAGCATCAAACATCTTTTCAGATGTTCTGCCCTCTCTGAGCTCCATCCTACATTTTATTCATAGCCGCATACATTCCTACCTGACTGCAGCCCCAACGAGCACAGTTTCATGCCACTGGCTGTTCACAGCCTGCAATGGGAGTCTCAGGGGTTAATTGCTGTGTTAAAGGCCACCCACACAGAAGTTGCTAAAAGAGAGGAGCGCATTACTGAGTCACTTTCCTTGCCTGGTTTTTCCCAGAGTCTAGGTCAGAGGATTCAGCTGTAGTCAACCGCACAGAGACGTCTTAGGGCTTGTAGCATTCGCGGAAACTCTAAGGACCCCCTGATGCATTCTGTCAGAAATTCATCAGCTTTGCAACTGGACACGCCGCATTCAAGACAAATATACGGAGAAGGTATTCAATTACTAAATCACCTTGGTCTGGTTGCCAGGCAACATTACAGCAAGAACTGCTGAATCCATTTTCTTTCAGCCTCCGGTGATTTGTTTTGTGTTGATCATGAACATTAGTCTAAGGGAAGAAAGGAGGGGGAAAAGATTACCACGGGACCGAAACCATGGTACACACACACAAAAACTAATCTGCTGTAACGCAGCGCGCCGTCGCCCACAGAAAACACACACACACACTCTTTGACTTGATTTTTGATTTGTAGTTTTAGTTCTTCTGCTGGTTAATTACTTTCTTGGCGTTTTGTGATCCCCGTCGAGCACTTTCTGATGTTCCACATGAATAAATTATGCATTGTCTTGCAAACATAAATGCGTCGGGAGACAAATGGAAGGGAGAGATTTGCTCTCTGATGTGTTGTCCAGCTGTGAGCGTCAGTGTGTTCGCAAGGCTTTGTGCCGTGTGTGTGTCATGCCGTTCATTTAGGCGACTCTGCGGCGCATTTTCAGCAGCGAAGGCCGCACTCCATCATCCTCAGATTCATCTGTCACCACGGGACAGCCGACATACACACATGTACAGATACCCGTCCAAAGGTTAACGAGCACAGCGCGCTGTGTGTGTTTAGCTCCAAAGTGGCAGCGTTGTGTGATGAATGTGTTGTTCCCGGTGCCAGACTCCTTCACGTTTTTTTTTTTCTTTTACTTCATGCTTAACTCGGTTGTTGTTTGGGACGCGTGGGAAATTTGTCTTTCCTTTCAGATTTGCAATAACTTTATTTACCCGGCACAAATAAACGAGCTGGCTTTTGTCTCGGGGACGTTGAAGCAGCAACATTTAGACAGATTTGATTAGCCAGGCAGTGTGTGTCGTACAGGACAGCCTTTTGTACAACGGGCAGCATGAGACGCATGCACCGTGCAGATCCATATAAATAAGAACAGTATTAATTGGTATGGTTTGATGGCACCAAAATGAGATTGATGCTTTTCTTTAAGAGGACTTTGGGGGCAAAAAACTAAAGAATATTAAAGAGTGCAATCCTAAAAGTACGCTTTGCCTTTATTTAGCCAATTTGCTCCATTTTCCCCAATTATACACACACACACACACACAAACACACATAGGCCTATATACATAATTATTTGATATTTTGATTACATTTTAATAATTATTTTGACTGCTCATTGTTGCTGTTCAGTTTTTTTTTTTTATTTTGGAAAAAAAATAATTATGTTTTATTATGATTATAATCAAAAGGCAAAATCATTAAATGATTGAGAAATTTCAAGCAGAAAACTATCTGTATTGATATCGACCTGAATTTACTTTGTATCGGACCGATACCAAAGCTTGTAAGCCATCATTCAGTACACACGAGGAGGGAGCAATCTTGGCACGAAGCATACCAAAATCATAAGGAAAAACTTGATGAAAAGCAGGGTTTGAAATTATGGGAAAAGACTACGGAGAGCTTGGCTTTCCTGAAAAAACGTGGTAATGCAAAACAGATAAGCAAATGGACAAAGTTTTGTTTGTCTGCTGCATCAGGAATGCATGTAATTTGATGAGTTTTCAGGGTCCTTGCAGATCCGCCAATCAAAGCAGAAGACTGAGCAATACCGCCAGAAATTGTGGGGGCAGTGCTGAGCAGAAGTAAACCAGCCAAGAGAAGAAGGAACGGGAAAGAAAAAAAATGAAGAATGAAGACTTGCACAAAAAGCATGTTTGGAGGTTGGAAGTAAAGTTATAGTGACTGTTACCACCAACAACCGGTGTCTGAAACCAATATGGAGGTCACTGAACTTAGCACTGTGCACTAATTGAAACATTCTAAACTGACACTCTTACTTACCTAAGGGAGTATAAATAGGCCTCCAAGGGGTCTTATATGCTCTTTGACTGGGATCGCCAACTCCAGACCTCTAGGGCCAGTGTCCTCCATGTCTTAGAGGTTTCCCTCCTGTAACACACCTGAAACCTGATGAAAACATCTTCCATTGTGCTCATTTTGGTAAAGAACGCTATAATTTTAACCAATATTATAAAAAATACAGGACTGGGTTAGGGCTGTCACCTCATAACAAAAAGGTCTTGTTTGAACCCTGGAGTGTGTGCATGCGCACTCTAATGTTTTGTTGTTGCCTCATGCATGGTGGGTTCACTTGGAATTTTCATGTTTGCAAAATGTAAAACACTAGAGTCCATTTGCTTTAATATCAGCCTTCTCTTTCAACGTAAACCCCACTGACAAAAGGAGCAAACAGTTCAATTAGAAGATGTCAGAGTGAAGGCAAAGATTCCCTAACAGCATAATTATTAGAGAAGGCCCTCATTAAATCCCTTTGGTGCCAGTAGGCTCAGTGTTTAAATCCAAATAGACTCCATTCCAAGTGAAAGGGCACTGGTGGACATCTCCACTGCCGCAGCTCTTAACCTATTCATTACCATTAATTCTGATGTCAACAGGCATGAGCTGAATAACACATACAGCTCGAATGCATGTACAGTGTGACTTTTAACCTTTAATCCTGAACTCAAACATCAGCTCCATTTCTGTGAGAAAATCTAAATATAGTGTTTATACACCCATAATTCATGTAAGACTTGCTCATCAAAGATATTAATGGAAAGTAGAAGTAATGATTTAAAATACAACATGCAGGGGTCTATAAATATGGATCAAAATTAAATCTTTACTAAGCAAACCTATGTGCAGAGGAAATTATCCACTCCTCGGTCCACTGATGTAAACTCCTTTTACTCATGACATAGTGTCACAGAAATAATCCAGATACAAAATACCATGCCTCCAAAAGCATAACTGGTATAAAAAATTACTTAGACTTGCATTGAAAAAAAAGGGAGGAAATATTTTTTTAAAAAGAGTCCTTATTTAGCCCTTTTGTAAAATGTAAAAAATAAACAAAATCATTATAAACAAAACAAAACAAAAAAAGTGACATTTAAAAATGATATTTATCGAATATGATACACGCAACATGAAAGGGTTAGAGGGTAGTGCGGTATTAAAACAACTGTCTTCTATCTTTACCTTGATTTATCCAGCTGTCTGAAACCTGGCCATGTCGTAGCAACCAGATCACAAGAGCACTCATAAGAGTTTTAGTACATGATCTTTTAGTTTCAGCAAGCAAAAGTGTTTAAGACTGTCTCTGCATTTGTTGTCAGACATATTTAAATGCCAACATTTGTATGCAGTAGAGTGAAGAGGCCATTAAAGGGGCTAATAGCATTTTCTGATAATACACTTGGTCACTGTGTACTTTCATCTGTTATAGCTTGTATTTACCAACTACCATGCATAGCGCATGTTGTGTACATTAGCAACATAGCCCTGAGTAATAATGGCATCATTGTTTGTCTAGATCTTTTCTAGTGGACATTTTCTTAATTCAGCTGGTATATTAAACTTCCCAAAGCTGCACCAATAAATGTATTAGTGTACTTACAAATATATACACAATATGGAACAGGAACATCAGAAAAAAATGCATATGGATGTCATCAACATTCAAGTCCTGAAAATTGCTTCACTGCTTGAAAATGAAGCACATTCATGCAGAAGAGTTAAAATGGCAAAAATCCATCCATTTTCTATACTGCCTATTCAGATTCAGCATTGTGGGGAAGCTGGAGCCTGTCCCGAGAATAAGCAGGCGAGAGGCAGGGTACTCCCTGGACAGGTCGCCAGTCCATTGCATAGATAGAATTTTAACAACAAATAAGTAAAATAAATAATGCAGTATTTTTGTCCAAGCAGTGAGGCCACAAAAAAGCAGGTTCTCACACAATTCCTCAAAAATCCAATCTAATTATTGAGCATTGCTCCAGATGTCACTCACCAAGATTACTGACTAAAGGAATGCTTGTTGCCGTCTTCATGTCCTCAGATGAATTTTCATCGAGATAATGGAGCCTAAATGTTTATGAAGTCTCTGCTGTGAAGCCCCCCCCATTTTACCCACTTTTTCTTCGTTGTTTAGCTTCAGGCCAACAAATGATAAATAGGTCATATGGATTGAGACGTTTCCTTTATGTTCATCACTCGTGCTTCTTTTTTGTCTGAGTTGACAATGTTTTGCAAGAGATCTTGCTGTGGTTTTGAATATTGTATAACTTTGTCCTTGAATCTATTTTGCATTTCTGCACATTTTTACAGCATCTATCTTGGGCATTTTTTTAACAATACAGCAAAGGGTTTATTTTTTATTATTTTTGTAGAAACTTCTCATTTGTCATAAGTTGGAAAAATTTGGATGATGCAGTATCAGTCTGTAGTAGCAGGTGGAAATTCACCAGGGTCCTGCACACACTTAAGCCTCCCACTGGGGTAGTGGCTCCCACTGGCATCCATGAACCTTGATTTAAAGATCAAAAATCATTATTTAGTGTAGCAGGACAATCAAGTTGTATAAGCAAGAATTCACTTTTTATAGTATATCGGTTTGTCGAAATTCAGACTCATTAGAAAAGAAGTTTCACATTAGGCACTGATGATGGATTTTAGTTTTCCACTGGAACAGAATTTTAGAGGTGAAATCAAGTGAATATAATTTGACAAATATGCCTTTTCTGGTTACAAATATAGGTAGGTACTGAATTGCCACTAAAAAATAGTGGTACAGGACTTGAACAGAAGCAGAGTCATAAGCTACTAAAAGCTTCTAATTTCACTATGTTTTGCTTGAAGGTTAAAATATTACATTAAGGGTTTTCTACTTCCACCGAATTGCTTGTGAAAAATAGTAAAAGGGAAGATTGTTAGAAATCTGAAAGGAGGGAGAGGGAGGAAGGAAAATGATTCAAAAAGATGAGAATTTTGGGGATTAATTCAACTATCACTCCATCCTCTGGGCTTATGCGTTGGCTTCAGAAAGAATGATGAAGGAGCCGGAGAAGGCAGACAAAGGACAATAATAAAGCGGGGATCAGATGAATTGGAGGAAGCTTATCGGCACAACTAATATGTGGCTCGCGGTTTTCTACCCCTTTTTGTTTCTCTGAAATAAAAGCTCCTGTGGGCCACTGGCTGCACAGAGGTCAGCATCTCACAAACAACCATCCAGCACATCTACCAAACTCAGACTCACTGCTGACTTCCATTTCCCCTCTTGTATTCAGCAGAGCATAAAATCAGCTGTCTGGGAAGCAGATGTTACAATTTCAGCAGTGTCTAGCTTGGAAAATGAAGAAGCTGCAGTGTAAAGAAGCAACACAAAACCACCTTTCAATTATATTCCCGTTAGGGCCAGGAATTAATCTGAGCCAAGTTTAGTGGAAGACAAATTACCTGACTGATACAAGCCGCTAAATGTTCTTTATTTTCATTAGCTATAGGAAAGAAAAATGCAATGTGCATACTTATTCATTGTTGATGTGTTCAGGTTCATCACTCATTCATGCATCAGTTCTACAAAGAGACTCCAACTCCAGACTTCCCCTGTCCTGCAGGTTTTGAACGATTCCCTGCTGCAACACACCTCACTCAAGCTAACAGGTCATTAAAAGGCATGTGCAGAACTTTAGAATAAGCAGTTTCATTTGAATCTGACGTGTTGCAGCAAGGAAACATCTAAAACCTGCAGGAAAAGAGCCCAAACGGTCCAGGTTGGACCCTTGCTCCACCACTTATCTGAGGCTGAATCCCAGGAGAGGCAGCTTAAATAGAGAAGCCCAGACCTCCCTCCTCCATGCCACATTTCCGAGATGTTAGCAGGCTAGCTAAGAGAAGGAGCCTTTCCAGCACATCTTGGCCCAAGTCTCCTAATCTGGCTCCCCTTGAAGTGGAGATCCCCTACATGAATCACCACCTTATGGTGGACAGGTTTGAGTACCTACATCAACCCAACGGTTCTCAACCTTTTTCTGCCATGCCCTCCTTTTGAAGAATAATATTGGTTTTCAAGGAGTCAGACTGAGAGCGATTCAAACACCTCAATGGACCAGCACCAGAAGGACTTAAATGGTTTGAACTCAAGAGGGGAACCGGGGCATCTTACTGGAGTCAGGCCATAGGAGGGGGGAACTTCTTTGGTTGAGGTTTGACATTCGGGGTTCAGTCGCGCCCAGTCTTGAAGAAGCCAAAGGTTGCCGCCTCCACATGGGCTCACTACCTGCCACAAGGAAGGTCAGGTTCAAGTCCCGTGCGAATTGGGTGGAGGTTGAAGGTAGGGACCTTAGCAGTCCAATCATCACACAGTAAAAATTAGGGCTGGGCAATAAATCGATTTTAATCGCTAAATCGAACTTGCTATTAATGAGGATTTAATTTTTTGAAAATCGAGATTTTCTTAGCCGGAAATATTTTGTCGACATTGCCTTCCCTCACCTGTACAACTGTATGCGTGAAAGTTATATTTTCATTGTTTAAAGTGGCAGGGCCTGCCAGTTTGTTTTACAAGTTTGTTTCACAACTTAAAATATCTGCACTTTGAATTTAGGTCAACTTCCTGAATGGGTGATTGAAATAAAGGCATGTTTTCCCATAAAATCTAATATTTGTGATCTGTTTTAAAGAAAAAGACAGGAAGATTAAAGAAAATCGATTAAAATCAAAAATCGGATTTGGTTTTAAAAATCTGAGATGTTATTTTTTGGCTATATCGCCCAGCCCTAGTAAAAATAAACATTCAATCGTACGTATGTTTTTCCTGCATACTATCCCTGTACCCATCCATCTTCCACTGCTTATCTGAGGTCAAGTCATGTAATGGGCAGTTTAAGTGAGGAAGCCCAGACTGCCCCTTCATCTCCAATTCCTGCAGCTCATCTGGAAGGATCCCTAGGTATTCCCAGGCCAGCTGTGGGACAATGTCCCTCCAACCTCTGAGTCTTCCCTGAAACCTCCTCCCAGCAGAACAGAACAGAAGCCAACTCATCTGGATCTCCTTAATGTGGTAGAGCACCAGCTCTTTTGAGTCCTAGCCATATTACAGAGTTTCACACCCCATCTAATAGGAAGACCCTAGATACCCTAACAAAGATCTGCATCTGCCATCACTACCCACAACTCATGACCAAAGGTGAAGGTAGAAATGTAGATTGACCAGTAAATCCAGAGGTTCGCCATTTGGTACGTAACAGACTGATGCGAGGCCTGCAACGCCACAACTTTCACACCAACCCAACTGTACCGCCAATCTCTCGCATATGGATAGTTGTGAATCATTGGGGTTAGAGGAAAACTAATATATCATTCAACCTGATAAACGCAGTTTAATTTACTGGCAAACAAAATCTGAAAGAGCATAATGCTGCCTGTTCTCTCTGGCTCATTGATTTGGTTGCTTCCCATAATCAAAGACAACATTGTGGCTGGTGGGACAGATAAAAGAGGGAAACTGACAGATGAAGAGGTGGGTGTGAGCTTAAAGCGCACAATGAGGTTGTTTCCTTTTTGAATTATGAATACACGACTGAACATTTTCAGCTGCTACTTTTTAAATAAAACCCCCACACTAAAAGCAGAGGCTGCATATGACAGGCAGAGGTGTGGAGGTCATGCACAAGACCTTAAACACCATCAGAATAGTCCCTCATCCTTGTTCATGGTCCTTGGATGCTATCTTATGCCTTGTTACACATCTGCAATGCCATCCTCCACAGGACACCTGACAGCAAGGGGTGTAATAGTCCTCTGCTGTCTGGAAAACCAAAGAAAGAACCTACAACACACTTATAGCAACATGTGATGAAGAAGGGTTACCCAGGTGGGGTTTGAACCCCTTGCTGTCTTGGTGAGAGTCATGTGTGCTGACCAGTCGGCCAAACATATCCCTGTGGCCAAATAAGGTCCATGATCAATCATAGGTGTAGTGACAGGACTGTCACACTTATAAGGAAGTAGTCAAAACATATCATGGTAAAACACAAGTTCCTCTTTCCAGCTGTTTTTTTTTAATGCACCATTAATGCATGCATGTCTGTTATTTAATACCGTGATGTAGAAAGCAGGTCAGAAAAGGCAGTCCCTTTTCTGACCAACTGAGTAACAAAACATGCTTTGTCGCCTTGGTGCTAAATCTCCCCAGGGATGTGAATGCATTGTGTCGTTGTTTATTCTCTGTTAAAATAAATAGAAATCATCCCCATAGGAGGGCTGCGGAGGTGGGTCCCATTGTACATCCAAGAGAAAGCCTTCCATCTTGAATCACTGCTGTTAGATGTCACCAAATAAAATAGAGCTAGCCAGCAGGACACTTGCATAAGTGTTAGGACACCCCCTAAGGTACCATCTAGAGACTTGTTCATGACTTGTAATTTGCCTATATAGAGCAGTTAAGGGATTTTTAGCTATCTTGGTGACTAATTTCCCCCCTTCAAAAAGGCACTGAAACGCTCTGAAATTGTGTCACAGTACAATGCGACAGAAAAGAACTAATCTAGGATGGAAAGAGGGGGAGAATTGAGAGGCCTGGACATACTGGGCATTAATATTTTAGGCCACGAGGCTCCATTTGTCTCCTTTACCCAGTTTTTCTCAACTCTAAAGACATCATGGACATGCAGGCAAGACATAGCAAAAAATGTGGAAACCACACATGCATATATGCCTCCTACAGAGCATAATCATGTTTTCCATTCTTGCTCAGTAAGAGTCCTCTGACCAAGCTGAACTGTTGAAATAACATTCTGAATAGGAGGCATTTTATTTTCAAGGTTGTTCTCTATTCGCATGGGAAATAATGTCACCTTTGTACTCAGAGGCACAGGTTATTAAGCAATGAAGACATTAGCAGAGGGAAGGGTGCATCTGAAGAACACTACTGCAGCAGTATGAATCATTCCAGCGGTCATGTGAACCCTGAAGGATAGAAAGTTTAGAGAAAATGCATACAGTCCTGCTTCGTTAGGGAAAATAGACTCACGTATATTTGTGACTCATGGACATATCTATGAGTTAGACATTTGATATTTACTCGGCATCTCATCTCTCCAGCACGACCAATTCATTTACATCATATGTCAGCATTCGCTAGTCTAGGTGAAGTGTTGGGTGACTGGATTTTTGGAAAGCATGTGCTCGTATTTTGTTGAGAACTAAAACATATAATGGGAAATAAGTTAAAGTATGTGTTCTGAGACATACAGTATCAGTTCGGACTTATACATGGTAAAGCCTCCCAAAATCAAATCAAATCATAAATCAATAGAGATAGACAACTGCAATACCACCGTCTTAACACAGTAACAACTATCATGGTGTGAGGGTATCCCTCACTAAGCACTAAGTTGGTGTATTGATCCAATAAAGTCGGATCCTACTTAGTTGGTTAATTTAGTTTCTTTTCAGTATGTGTTTTGGTTTGCTTCCAACCTCTCTCTCTGAGGTAACGGAGATCAGCACAGTCATGGAGCATGCCCATGAATGTTGCTGACAAGGCCCTGGCGTGCTTATTTGGTTTGATTGGCACTAACCAAGCAGCCTAAGGAGAGGGGGGAGATTGGGGACAAAGTAGTTGTTTTGCTTTATTAATATTTGTTGATTAGATGGTTTAAGTAATTAGTGATTGGTGATGCAGTTTTTCTTTTTTGGGATAGGTATTTACAGTTAGTTTGTATTGAATGTTTGTAAATATGAGTCACACAAGTAAATGCACTAAATAGTTGTGACCAAAGTTTTTAAATATCTAAAGGATGCGTACGAGAGAGAGAGGGGAAATAGAAGGAGGAATCTATGCTTAATGTATATGTAACTAAAAAAAAGTAAGCATAAAACCGAGAGCTCGTCCTGTGCTTTTCTGAGGTTGTACATCTCAGTGGCTGTAACCATCCTGCAATCAGTAAAGTGATATCCCCTGGTTAAATCTCACACACGGTAACAAGTTTTCCCAAAATCCATTGCACAGTAAAGTGCTTTGACAGACATGGTTTTGCGTCAGTTGAACAGTGATGTTGAATGGCGCCCATTCAAAAAGTCCACAAAACTTTGGCAATATTCTTCCATACTGCTCGTCCAATTTAATCCAAATGTCCAGAGTGGGTAGCGTCCATAATTAACTCGAAACAACATTATTTAGTATATTTTTAGAGCCCAAACCATAGAATATTGTACTTCCTGGATGGGTAGCCTACTGGCTACTATAGGTGGAGAATGTCTGCTGCTGCCACCGTAGCATCACACACGCGTATCCAGGATTCACAACATGCTAAAAATATATTAATTAATAATGTTTGAGTAAATTATGGACGTTACCCACTCAGGACACTTGGATTACATTGGACGAGCAGTATGGAGGAATATAGACAAGTTTTTGTAGACTTTTGAACAGGCGCTGTTCAACATCACTGTAACCAAACTGACGCAAAACGAAGAATTAGACAAACTCACTTCTAATAGAGGTCGGTGACCCCAGGCAGTTGAAGTAAACAAAAAGATGAAAAACAATATCCCTTTAACTTTAGATGCTGAGAAAGGCCAGCACAGGTCTAACGTCTCTCTTCCCCTTATTAAAACTTTGGCATTTTAATTGGATAAAGATTCTTAACAAAAACATCACCTACAAACAGAAAAAGCATCCAGATCAATTTATGAAAAAGGGGCTTGTTAAGAAAGTATAGTCCCCATGACAAGAAAATGTTGAGAAATAAAAAGAATTGATGTTTTTCTTAAATGGAAGAAAAACAATTCTTTTTGAATAATTTAAAGCACCAGTCCTGAACTTTGGCAGAACTTTATCTTCACTGTGGCACCCCCCAGTGAAGGCTAATTCACCATACATCTTCCACCCTGTATCTTCTCTGAGCTCTCTTTAGTTAGTGAAAGTCAATTCAATGTTTAAACTTGTTTTACCTTTTGCTCTGTCACTTTTTCCCCCTCACTTCCTCTGATAATATTGCCTTGCATTTCTTTGCTGAATCGGTCATAGTGTGCGTTCACAATGTTGATATTCAGTCACTGCTATGCGTTGCAGTGGCAGAAAACAAAAACAGCTGTAACATGATGCCACAGGCTGGGGAACGTAAGTAATGAAGTGTGGTTTTCAGCCCATATACCTGTCGGTGGACCAATGACGGCTCCAAAAATGTGGATTTGAATGTTTTAAAGTTGGAAAGTTCTGTGACTTTAAATTGGTATTATCCTCTGTATAATGAACTGTATGGCATGAACTGGCCTTTAAACTATTTTGGCTGGGACCAAATAACACAGCAATCCAATCCTTCCAAGACCTTGGAATTGTTGTCTTTCGGCAATCATCATAATAAATTGAAGATCAGTTTTACTTCATTACAACTTGGAGTAAAATAACACCTGGACAAGTTGATCTTTTTAAAATTACCTCAAGCAATCCACTGGACTTGAACTATTGACTGGAACAACGTCCATTGATCAAGTTAACTATGCTGGAGAAATATGGAGGATTCATGCACCAAAAGTTTATGACAGTTTGCTTTCCTAACAGAGATAGAGAAGTGGAAAAGAGAGAGAACTGGACAAAAAATACTTCCAATCTTGCTTCATGTGATACTGTACATGCCATGTTTGGGTTCCTCTATTAATTAGTGGATAATCCATTAACAACAAAAGGCTTATGAACACCATACCTCAAATTTCCTAGTGTAAAGCAAAAGACATGCATTGATATTTCTCTTGCTAACTCTTAACTGGCACTGTCCGTGTTTAAAAATCAATAAGAAACTCATCAACTTCCCTGCATGGAAACCCAGAGGAGTGACGAGCCGGGGGCACATTTCAAAAGCGGTGACCCCTCTGATGTTAACAATTATCGCCCGATCTCTATTATTTCTAATGTTGCAAAAATATTTGAAAAACTGGTGTTTAACCAACTTTCGCATTATATTACTGTACATAATATTTTATCTCCCTCCCAGTCAGGTTTTAGACCTAATTTCTCTACTACCACAGCTCTCCTAAAATTCTCTAGTGATGTGTACTCATCTTTTGATAAG
>JAVQJG010089867.1:0-11618 GCA_036024015.1 Craterocephalus amniculus | reverse complement strand
CCATGTTGTTTCTCGGCCGCCGCGCCGGTTTTCTTCCTCCACGGCCTCTCTGGCTGCTCTGTACTGAAGGTGCCTTCATGTTTAGATCTTTATTCAATTGCAGCTGTGCTGAAATGGTTCAAACCTTGTCTTGGATCCTTCCTCTTAAATACAATCTTAAAATCCACCCAGGTTAAATGTCACAATGAGGCCTGAATATATTGTTACTGTTTTGGTGCAATAATTCTTCCTCCCACAGGAAGATCTTCAAACTGTAAGTCTCTCTTTTTATATTATTCCACTCAAAACAAAAGGAATTCTTAAATATAGTTTAAGTATAGTTTCTCAACACCGTTTGTCGCCATGATCAGTCACTTGATCATTTTTATGTCAATCGGTCGAACGCGACGTCATCCGAAGATATTTCAGTCCCTTTTTGAGTTGACTGTTTCACCAGTCTACGATTAACTGGACTGAATGCGATTCCCTGAGCGCGCTCGACTGTGGTGTTCTAATAAAGTTGAATTGAACAAAATGTGTGGTTGCCTTTATGCTCTTCAAAGGTAAGTCTAACTTTTCTTTTCACAGGGATTATTTGGAGATTTTCTTCAGCATTTCCTCCAAGATGCCTCCTGTCCGTTTCGTATTGCGTTCGTACGTTAATCTCGTGTTCATTGGAAACCGACACTTTGAGACCAGCTACAGGTACGTGACTGGGTTTTTACAGTATATGCACACCTGGCCGCCGTGCCTTTTTTTTCTCACACACACACACACACACACACACACCTGGCCGCCGTGCCTTTTTTTCTCTCACACACATACCTGGCCGCCGTGCCTCTCTCTCCCACACACCTTGCTTCTGTTTTGACTTGTCAGTGTGAATTTCTGTGCATTGATTAATTTCTGTATAGTTTAGCGTTTTCCGAGCAGCCGATAATCTCGTGTTGCGGTTCGGACTGTTTTACTGTGGATGTACCTGATTCTTCAGGCCTCATTGTGATTCCAGGCACCTTCAGTCTCTGTCTGTTGGTTTTTGGCTGCCATGCCAGTTTTTTTCCCTCCTGAGGTGAGGACCATGCCTCTTCTCAGATGTTTCTTCCTGGTTTTTTTTTACTAAATTAACCCTGAAGTAGATTATTGGTGGTTGCAGTTAAATGTTTGGTCAGGGTTGTATTTAGTCCAGTTGTTGGAAGGTTTTTGGATGCTCACTCAGTGGAAGATGCTAGATCATGAAAGTGATGAATTTATCTAAAGATTTTACTTTAGGCATGGACTCTGTAAGGGTATAGATTAACTTCTCATTTTTAGGATTCTTCATATTATCTACTAAGAGTTAATAGACCAGGTTACGTCATGTTTGTCCAGTTTAATGAATTTTTAGAATCTTGTAGAAAATTGTCCCTGATTATTTCCAAAACTTACTAATGTGACAAATTTTTAGAATTTGGGTTTGTTTTTTGTTCCATGGTACTGGTAGTTTGGTAGAGCTAATGACTGAGCATCAAAAACCTTCAATCCTTAAATCATTTAGACAAATGGGGACTGAAATTGAGTCTCACCAATTGGTGCTGACAAATTTGTCTAACTGGCTATATACACCAAGTCCTGTATAGTCTAAATGTGAAAATTGGGCACAATAAATTCAGAGTATGGTTAAAATGATCTATAAGCTACATTATACCTTTTTAATTATGGGATGGAATTGCATTTGTGTTGAATGATAACTTTTTGACTTCAACTAAGTTTTGGACCATCTCATAATGCAATTTTTTATAACTTAATTTTCCAAATTAAGTCTAAACAATTACATAAAATTGACTAGAAACTGACTTGATACTGGAAATTCAAAAACTAACTGAAATATTTCTACATGAGGTTTAACACTCGTAATAAAGCTGTACAGTTTTTTTATGTTTAAACCTTTTTAATGTGACAAAATGCATTGTAAGCTCTTGCCTTAAACGTTTAACTAAACAAATTGAACATTTACCATCTCCAAAAAAATGAAGTATACATTTTTATCCTTTAAAGTACTTTTTTCTATTTTTTTTCAAGGTGGGAGCACTGTAATTTTGCCCCACAAAGTTATTGATCTCATAACTTTTCCTCAGCTAGATGTAAAATCTTCAGTGATATTTTGTTGAACTAGATAAGTTCTCAAGTACCGAAATCGCACTTGGGCTTATCAGTGTCCGCCAGTTAACTTCAGTGGACATGTACTAGTTTATGAAATTTCCAAAGCAAAAATATTGCACCAGTGCCAAATAACATTGGTTATACAGATTGAATTAATGACCTAAAAAAGTGAGAAGTGTTTTGAAAATATTTAGTTTGCCATTGGTGCCATAACACATCTGTCTGACCCCCCCCCCCCTCTTCTGTTTGGTGTTGGGTGGTGTTCACTGTGGTGTCTGGTCTTGCATGTTCTGTAATGTGGAGCTCAATGTCCCAGCTTTTTTTTTTTTTTTTTTACATTGCCATTGATTTTGGCTGTTGTCCATCACTACTTCAATCTTGTAGGTTAAATTTAACTGGCTGCTCTCTCTCTGCCATGTTTGTTCCTGATTCGACGTGTTTTTCGCTTTCATAACGTCGTTTTAACTTCAGTTCAGATTGTTGGGAGGCCTCCCAGCAGGGGATTTTAATCCAACCCCCCTGCAGAAGTGTAATTTTCGACAAAACTGTGTAGATTTAAGAATTTAGGACTACTTGTGAGTTTCCGGTCGGTGGCGTTTAACTGCGTTGAAGCTCTGGAGGGAACAAACCTGGCAGGAGGAGACTTGGCTGTAGTGACTAGGGAATGAATCATGGTTGGGTACATTTACCTTGCATCTAGTGATGACCACAGTTCTGTAAGGGTTTATTGTAAACGTTCCACATGGTATGATTGAAGTCTTGTTTCCTGGCAAATCTGTAAACCAGATTAAACCTGTAAACCTGATTTTTGTTTGCAGCTTTGTATTCTCCTGTTTAAAATGCCAGAGTAAATTTGAAAAGGAATAACTGCTGGAGGAAATGACTGGAACAACAGGAATGGTCAATGGCTCTTAAAGGTGGCTACTAACCTCTTGAGGAAAGTTAATTTGCTAAAGGAGGAAATCTATGGGATTAAATGTCCTGGTTTTACAGTACAAACAATACATTGAAACTGGCTACAAACTGAAGCATATTGATACAGCCAATGGATCCAGTAGTGTGAGACCTTAGTATAGACTTAATTGCCTATGTAAGAACCCTTTTAAAGCTACTTAAGTTAGGAAATGTACTTGAAGAAAGCTTTTCAATGTGTAAAGAGGGCAACGACCCACCACCAACCTTAATAATTCAAAGTAAGTTTTCCAGGAGACCCAGACACCCCTTCCCAGTGATATTGTCCAGCTCCTTATGAAAAGAACAATCCTTTATTTGTCCAAACATTGTCCACTGGAACATGTCAAGAAAGCATCCAAGGAGAGTAAACCTGGAACCATCTTTCTATACACAGGAGCCACTTGTATCCACAATCTCATTCTCTTGGTCACTACCCAAATCCGGCACCCAAAGGTAAAGGTACAGCCTAGTAAATTGAAATCACTCATTTCCGCCCTCTCCACCACAACAGACTTTCAGGGTCCCCCATTGCTACTGAAGAAGTCCCGGTCTATCTTTTGCTCGTTATTACAAGAGAAGATCCGTCTAGATCTTGATTCTTGAACTGCTCTGCTTGATGTTATCATATTTCCAATCCAGAGGGACCACTTAATCTGTTTCTGGTTGAATACCATGGCCTTAGGTGTAGAGGGGGCCCGCTTTCTTCCTGACTGCTTCACACTCTGGTGAGATCTTCCCCCACTGTGTGCTACTGAAGAAGCCCCTGTCCATCTCTTCCTCTTTCTTACTGTCCAGATCTTGAGATGCTTTAACTCCTCTGCTTGATGTGAATCTTTTTCCAATCTAGATGGATCACTTCTCCTCATTCTGGTTGAAGATCATGGCCTCAGCCACAGAGGGATCCCGCCTTCTTGACTGCTTCACATTCTGCTGCGAACTGCAGCAATGTGTGCTTAAGGTCTTGGGCCAAGTTGGGCAACTGAACCACATCTGTGACGTGCAGGGATACAAGCCGGAGGTTCCTAAGCCCCACACACCCCTCTCCTTGGCTGTGCCTAGAGGTCCTGTCCATGAAGACCACAAGCAGGATTGGCGGCAAGGGATAACCTTAACTGAGGCCAACATGCACTGAGTTCACTTGATGTGGAGAATGTGGACGCAGCTCTTACTTGGGGCATACAGGGACCTGATGGGCTGTAACAGCGGTCCTAGCATCCCTTACTTCTGTGGCACCCCGGTATGATCTTCGGAAGGACACGATCGTAGGCTTTCTCTACCTGCAAAGCCTGTGTTGACTAGATGGCCGGCCTCCGATGACCTCCCTTGGCAACTCTCCAGGGGAAGGTCTGTTCTCTGTTACACAGTCTGGATGGAACCCACAGTGCTCCAATTTGAGTTTTCACATCAGCCAGAAGCTCCTTTCGATAACACTGGAGTAAGCTCCTCCTGGGAGGATGAGAAGTGATCTCCCGGTAGCAGGACGAACACACTTCAGTCTCCCTCTCTTGAGGATAGGGACCAGCACCACAATCTCCCTTTCCACAGGTGTCTCGGAACTCCTTGCAACACTGAGGTGGTGTCATCCAAGGTGGCCCCACAGTACCCAATGCCTTCAGCATCTCAAGGTGATTCTCATCTACTGGTGGTCTCTCCCCAGGGAGCCTAACTGCCCAGATGACCTCTCCGACATGAGGGGTCGGTCTTCCCCCAAGACTTCTGACTCTACATACTCTGTGGAAGATGGTGTCTGTATCTTGGACATCCTTGGTTTTATTTCACTGCTCAACATCACCAGTTCAGATTGGCAGTTTTCCACTGAACGTGAAGAGGTGGCAGGAATTGGCCCACTTTCCCTTCCAGAACCCTCACATAGTTCACAGAACACCAAGGCCAATTGAAAGTCTCTCAATGGCTTTGCGGAGTTAATCCCATGCCCAAATTTTGGCTTCTGGGACCACTGATGCTGTAGTGCTTTAGCTTCTTTGGGTAAGACCTGGGGCAACCAAGTCTACAAGGCCTCTAGTGCTTCCGTTGCTGTATGCATCCACTCGTAGGTTTTCTGGTTGCTGTTGGAACAACCATCAACTACCTTCTGGCCACAGCTTTCCAAAGCTAAATTCAGGATGAAAGTTCAGAACATTGCCTGTTCAGATACTACGTGCTGACCCTCTCTGAGAACATATGACACCATCTCTGGGGATGTTTTCAAGACTTACTGAACAGGGTGTAATGCCAACAAATTTCCATTTAACCTTAACCACCTGTTTCGGATTACCATGTCTGCCTAAAAGTCTTAACCCCAGATTCAACTTGAAGTTAGGTGATCATTAGTTGGGGGCTTCCCCACCTCAAGTGTCTAAGATGTGGTGGTGCTGATCTGATGATAGAATTACAAAATCTATAAAATTTAGGTTGAATGTGGTGTGGTACCAAGCGTACTTACGAGCCACCTTCTCAAACGTGGTGTTATGGGCAGTCTTGACAACAGCAGATGTCCAACACAACACCGCTCCGGGTTCATTCCTCTCAATGACACTCCTTCAGATGACTGCATGGCACAAATGGGCCTTGAAGTTTGCCAGGAGTATAGTAGGATCCCCAGGTGCCAGCCCCACAAGGGTGCCAGCCCCACTAGGGCACCACTCGGTGGCTCTGGTTCACAATTGCAAAAGCATTGGAAGCCATCCACCCCATGGGGAGAACGCCAACACCAAGGCTTGTATCCTTGGACTTGTGACTTTTTTTTTTTCTTCCCACTTCCCAAAGGTGGTTGACCCACATGGACATGGCATTCTTTTGTCAGACTGAGCCTTACCGACCACAAGCAGTTGGCTGTTTGTGTTATGTGCTCTTGGGCCTTTTCAAGGCCCTTGAATTGCTCTTAGTCTGACCCTTTTTTGAGCTGGTTTTTCCAGGGGAGACTACATCAGAAGTTTATGTAGAGGAGTGTTACCAACGTCCTTAGTTTTGATTTATGTATTTCTATCATTTAGATCTGCATTTGCATGTCTTGGGACTATTGAGTGGGGCAGAGCTATCAACTGATGACTAGCTTACTGTGAGTAACATCTGGTGTTGTCTTAAGCACGCATGGTAAACCCAAATGGGAAGTAAAGGTGTACTAGTAATGTTGTGCTTAGGACCTTGTTCATGAGATCTTCAACATCTCCCTTGATGGTTCCATTTTCTTAGACAGGCTGCGGACATGAAATCTGAAATGGGGCCATGTTCAGAGCGTTCATTATTGGATGTGGCTATGAAATCTGTTGGCAGAAGGTCCTCAATGCTTGTTGTAGCAGCAACCGGAAGACCTACAAGTGAATGCTAGCAGTGCGGGTCGCAATGGAGGCCTTGTGGACTTGGTTCTCCTGGGGATCACTCATCGGCTATTATGCACTGCAGCATCAGAGGTTCTAGAAGCTAGAATTGAGCATGGGATGAACTCTGTACAGCCATGAAGGACTTTCAGCTGGCTTTGACGTTGTCAGCCATGTAAGGGTTTTGTAAGGGAAAGCTAAGCCCCTCTCTGGTATCTCTTGGCCTTCAGTGGAGAATTGCTGATGTGAACTAGGGATTTTGAGGAGTGGAAACGCTGAGCATGTCCTTGATCCATCCACTTTCTTCCACAGAGTAAGCAGAGTTGGGAATCTCAGGGGGAAGACCCACCCATCACCTTGGCAGAGTTTGTCCTGGTAGTTGGGCTCCCTGGGGACATGGCACCAGGGGCAGATGAGAATCACCCTGAGATGCTGAAGGTTCTGGATACTATGGCGCTGTCCTGGCTGATGCCCCTTCAATCTCGCATGGAGTTCCAAAACGCATGTGGAGAGGCAGACGAGTGGTGGTGGTTCCCATTCTCAAGCAAGGGAGACAGTGTGTTGGTCCTGCTGCCGGAAGATCACACTTCCCATCCTCACAGGAGAGGTTTACTCCTGTGTAATGGAAAGGAGGCTCTGGTCGATGATGAATCTCGGGAGTGCTGTGGGTTTTGTCTGGGTTGTGGAACAGTGGAACAGATCTTGCCTTTGCAAAGATGTTGAGGGGGGTCATGAGAGTTTGATCATTCAGTCTGCATAGGTTTTGTGAGTTTGGAGAAGGCTTACAGTTGAGTTTCTCTGGGATCATGCAGGAAGGCTGCAGGAGCAAGAGATGCTGGAGTCGCTGTTGTGGCCTATCAGGTGTCTGTATGACTTGAGCAAGGACTGTGTTGATATTCTCAGCAAAGAGTTGAATTCATTCAGTGTGTGTTGGACTCTGCCAAGACCATCCATTGTCACCTATCCTGTTTGTGGTCTTTATGGACAGGACCTCCTGGTACAGTTCAGGAAAGGAGCGTGTAGGGTTCGGGAAATTCAGGCTCACATCCTTGTTCCTCGCAGATGTGGTTCTGTTGACTTACTCGAGCCAAGATCCTAAGCATGCATTGGGGTAGTTCTCGGCAGATTTTGTAGCCATCAGGAACAGAATGGGCTGGACCATCAGGGCAAGAAGATATTGTCTTTGATTAGAGCAAAGCCACTTGAAATGGCTTGAACTTTCCCACACAGACTCCTTACCAAGTGCTACAAAAAAGAACCTGAGATTTCCATGCATCGCTAAGTGGAAGCAAAATTTGTAGTGGCTCTGTCTTGGGTCTTGTGATTTCTGTATTGCAGCAGTCTCTTTTTTGAGACAGGTGGCTGTTATTTTTGGTTTGTCCAGGAGGATTTTTCATGCTGGACAGAGGCTATGCTGTACCGGATATTTTTTCAAGACTTGTTGTTGTTGTTGTGAGTCCCTCTGGGATCAAAGCATTTTCTTTTTCTTTCTTAATGTCAACACACAAGGAAAGCGACCTACATCATCTTCGCTGCTGGCAACACACAAGGTGCGCTATTGGTGCAAAGCACTCTCCACAAGTTGAATACAAATGGCCAAGCCCGTAATTGTGGTTTGCTCATGGGCAAAATCGGGAAGTATGCAAAGGAACTGGTGGATATAATTTTATATATGCAATCAAAGCTAACTCAAAAGCCAGGCACAGCTACAATGGGCTGGACCTCATTCTGGAAAGATCCCAAACAAGCAATGGAGAACCTGGCCAAATGTCAAATACCCCATCAGCCACAAGAGACGAGGGAAAACCAAAAACGAAACTCTCTGAAACAAGACGCCTGAGGATCATCACAAGACCCGTCTGAAAATGGGGAAATGCTGTACAGGGATCTTGCTCCTACAGTGTCGGTTTCCGTGGTTTGCGCATCTGAAAGAAGCTTTGTGGTTATGTGCTTGGATGTTGATCAGTTTTTTTTCAGAAGAACCAACATGAGACTGCAAGGTTGAAGCTGTTTCCTGGATGGCCTTGTTCTCCTTTTGGATTGGTTCTTAACTCAAGGTTTGTCTTTTTCCCCCTTTTCTTTCAGCCTATTGTTGGACTAGTTTCCCACTTGAGTCATATGGTTAATTTATATTTTTATTTTGATGGTAGATCCTGTTAAAAGCCAGCAAATGGGGAATATTGTCAAATCAATGTCAAGATGGTAAGTATGAACGCTGCCGTGGTAACTGTGCCACCACACTAGTTAAACTGATGTGCATCATAATGGCTACAATGTCTTTTCATAAAAAATTAGGGGTATTCAGTTTTGGGTGTTTTCATATCATGAATGTTGGTCATTTAAGTAAAACAATGCAGTGGTAATTCCTCAGTTTGACAAAACTTATGGAAAGAAAAGCTAACTGGGTGTACCACAACAGGTGTGGTAGTGTTTTTATATGGCAACAGTGTAATAAGTTATCCCTGAACCATGAATAGTTTAAATCCTCAAACTTTTTGGACTTTGTCGTTATTGACCTTGAAAATGGCACATTGCAAAATAAGTAATTAAGCATTAAGGAATCGTAAAGAAGTGAACCAGATTATTGTGACATAATGGAAAAAAAAAGCTTGTCTTGTGCACCAGCAGTATCACTGGTGCCAAATAGTTGTAAAGTTATTATGCATCAACCATATAATATACATGTCACATATTGCATAATATTGATTGATATTGACCCAAAATAACGTTTTGTTGTACGTTAAATTTGATGGACTAACCATTTTTCAAACGCTCTTTAGAAATTTTTGTAGTTTGATTCCCCCTTGCACATTGTCCTTTTCTTGTTAATTGTTTTATTTATATAGATGCCCAAGCTCTGGAATAGATGTAAAATATTCTAGTTTTCTGACTTTAAATAGAATTGCTGTTCCACTACCTGCAACATAATTATCAGTCAATTGTTGGGCCTTAATACCAAAATCTGATTATAACTTGGAGATATCTGTAAATATTGAAGCACTGTCCATTAGGTTGATCTAAATAAACTGATTTACACAGCAAGTATCAACAATGAAATTATGGTTTCAGACATGGTGGTTTTGGTGTTTTTATCACAGGCCTTAGGAGAAGAAGAACTTGGAGGAAGCATCGATGTGGAACCAGAGCTTTTTGAGGAGTTCTCTAAGTATATCAGCTTCACACTTAACCCAATCACACTCAGTTTGACTTATGAACTATTGTTTCTATCTTGAATTTTTAAGGCATTTTTTCTTGGAATGAAATTTTCTTTCAGAAAGTTTTGATCCATCCACCATTTCAGTCTAAATGGAGAATCTATTTGATCAACATCAAGTGTAGAGGCAAAAGATAATAATCCAAGTACCTGAACTTCAGGTGAGGTTGTACTGAAGTGCATTGCACCTGGAGATAAAACCTAATACTCCGGCTCTAGTGGTGCTGTTTTCCTTTAGATCTGCAGCTCATCTTGAAACTTTAAACATTGTTTCTTCACACCACTGTGGATTTCCCTCCAGTCTCACTCTGAGGCTGTGAAGCATGTGGGACCCTTTAAAAGTTAAAGCCTTAGTTTTCTCTAACACAGAAGGATCAATCTCAGGTCTTCGAGGGCTGTAGTCTAGCACGTTTATTTCCATGGTCCAACACCAGGATCTAAACGAAGTTAATGTCACATTGTTTACTTCAGTGGCCAGTTTATTTCAGTCAGACGTGTTTGAACCAGGGAAACAATGAGAACCTGCAGGATTGGGCGCCTTGAGGACTGTAGTTTCAGACCCATGCTCTAATGCTTTTCAGATGGAAAATGCTCTGATGAAAAAATTCCAAATTTAATCTAAAATCTACATCAATTCAAAAGCTGCAGATGGTGAATTGGACTGGAAGCAGCTTTAAAGCCTTGGACTGCAGAAGAACGTGACCTTTACATCACTGAGTCCTGGTGAGTAATATCAGGCTTTACACATGTTCAAATCCATGAAAATGCACCTATAAAAATCTAAGTTGGTGTTTTTTATTTTTTAAAGCAAATCCAGAATAATTAAAAAGCTGAGATCTGAACTTGGACTGAGACTGAGCCTTGAGGAACTTGGGATGTGCCATAGATTTTGGCAAACTCTGGACTGAGCTTCTTGAACTGTTTTGGTTTATTTCTCAAGTTTTTTTATTTTGATATGCAATTTATCAAAATAGTGCATACATGCATGCTTAAGTATTGCAAATGAAATACTGTCAAAAATAATAAAGTTGTCCTCCGGAGAGGGGGGTTGGTGGCGGGCCAAAAACAAGTACCTGAACTGGGATCTGTCCTGACAGTAAAGATATCCCCTTTCTTGCTCTGTCCCTTTGTTTCCTCTCTCCTTCAGAATGTCTTCAAACTTTATTTGCTGAATCTGCCGCGCTGCGCGTTTAAATGGTTTAACATTGCTAGTGACACGATGCGTAAAACGAATAAACTGCTTAGAATGCTGCGCAGCATCCCAAACTAGCATTTTAAAGCGTCGTTTATAATGCCGCTTTATTCCTGAAACGTCACTCAGTGAGTCTTCTTTTCTGCCTGCATATTAATAAAACTTGTGTTGCAACACTGAAGTCTTTTTTTTTTTCCTGTTTTCTATTTGTATTTCAATGAAAAATTTGAACTATTTCTCAGCTGTACTTTGAATAATCCTGTACATTACATTTTGTCGGCAAATAAACCTGTTGAAGAAAAACTGTGAGGAATAAAGTGTTTACTTTCTGGCCTGTCTCCGAGTCACCTCATTTCTGTAAACATTTGTCCACTATGAATGTAACAAATGTAAAGGTTCCTTAAAGAATTATTGGGACTGTTGTTGCTCTATAGTCTAAAGGGGTAAATTTAGGCCAATTAAATGTCTTGCCTTCATTTTTAAATTCTTTAGTGTAGGGAGAAGGGGTGGGATTAAATTGAGTTTTGGCTTTAAATTAAAAATTTTTAACCATAAAATTCTGAGTAAATGGTAAGGGGACTGTACTTGTATATTGCTTTTGTACTAATGTGACCAGTCAAAGCTCTCTTACACGTCCATTCACCCATTTACTCACTTTCACACAGCACCTATATTGGAACATACTTGGTGCTGTTTTTTTTTCCAATTTTTTTTTTAGATATTCATGTACATGATGGGTACATTGAGAGAAAACGTAAGGTTCAGTGTCTTCCCCAAGGACACTTCGACATGTAGTCCACTGAACCGCCGGCCACCTCTTCAG
>JAVQJG010089858.1:0-25668 GCA_036024015.1 Craterocephalus amniculus | reverse complement strand
TCTATCTATCTATCTATCTATCTATCTATCTATCTATCTATCTATCTATCTATCTATCTATCTATCTATCTATCTATCTATCTATCTATCTATCTATCTATCTATCTATCTATCTATGTCATAGTAATTAAATTTATAGTCTTAAATTAATAACAAAAATAATAACAATACCACTACTATTACTACTACTACTATTGTTCCTGCCATTAAGAATTAATCTTTTATTAAAGAATATGATTTGCATTTTTGTAAAAAGGAACCTGTTGATTCGGAGGGAAATTCAGCTTCTCAGAAAAATTTCCACTTATCAATTAATCGATCATTGATTGATAAGATGAAACAACTATCGATTAATGAACTACTTGATCATTTGCATCCCTAATTAAAGTAAATCATTTTTGTTCATGAAAAGAATTTGAATTGTCAAAGACATTGCCATGTTCGTCTTAACTTTAAGAGAATTGACATGCATGATTTTCTGATCCTAGTCTTGATTGAAAATCAAAACTATGATGGTTAAGATTTGCATCCCATTTGTAAACTAAAAAACTGGTGGGGAAAAAACTGACAACAGAAAAATGACAGCAAATAATTACCATGCCAACAATTTGAAACAAAAGGAAAAAAAAAATTACTTGTAAGAAATAAACATTTTCACACAGAAAAGATTAGAACATCGCCATGCCAACAGTCGCACTAGTACACCTCAGCGAACCCATCAGTGAGCAGAGCTCTCTAAAATTTGTATCACATTTATAAAAATTTAGTGGATAACTTATTAATCATCATCTATTTGTTACAGCTCATTAATGAAGGTGTATTTCCTGGCAAGAAGAAACAGATAGTCATTATGTGCCGCAGTATTTGGGTCCTCTCTTCTCATTTGTAATCAGCACAGCATGTCCTGCTTTTTCTTTTTTTGTTCTTTCTATTTTGCTAAGTCACTGGAGCTCTCCGTCTGACACAGCTCTATATGGCCAATCCATCACACTATTGACACTTCACAAAGAGACTGCAGTGTACTCGGTATATACAGTGCTGTGCAGTGCTCTCAGGTGAAACTAGGCCCAGCTTAATGGGATGTGACAGGACTTGCTGACATGATGCTGTATGTGCAGCTGGTTCAGGATGCGTGTTGACATTTGGATTCACCGTCCACTTACCAAAGACAAAGTTATCGGGCCTGAAAAGCTGCCCAAATGGCCCAGAACGAACTGAATCCATGGTTCCCGGCTCCAGGTCCACCAGGATGGCACGGGGCACAAATTTGCTGCCTTTGAACAGGAGGGAAAGGAAGGAACAAGGGGAGGTAATAGATTGAAGATGAAAGTATCAGCAGTCTCATGATGACATGTTTATGATGACAGAACATCCTTAGAAACCAAAAGACGAAATTTATTTCACATTATTTTTAAAATAATTATCCTAGCCCAAACATGTATAATGATTGGTGCTCTTTGCTAAAGGCACGTGTCTCTCCTGTTAAGCATTTCTGAAGTATCTTTTTATTTTCTTGCACTTTACCGTGCTCCACCCTCTCTGTCTGTGACACATCCAGCAAGCTGCGCTGCTGCAGCAAGCTGCACTGATTATTCTAGACGAGCAGGGCTTCGAAACTGCTGAGCTCTGCAGAGTCCATTCAGAGGTACTGCTTTCCTCTACAAATATCTTTTTTTTCATCTCACTGCGTAACTTTTAGGTTTACATAAGTTCCTCAATATGATGCCAATCTTCCATCCACATTTTCAAGGTGAATTTGGTTGTTCTGATGTTCAGTCCTCATGCATTAGTGAACCGTTCGGTGATGCTGATGACTGCATGCAACATGGAAACAAAGGATCAATAATGCCTGCTGCTGGGGAATACGATAGGGGTAGACATCTGTGCATGCAGGCCTTCAATTAGTCAAAGCACAGCTTGATCTCAACCCAGACTGCACTTAAAGTAAGACACCTACAAAACAATGAAGATAAACAATGAGGTACGTGAAGGATGCATCTCAATTTATCAAGAAATGTCTGCCAGCTTAATGTGCAGAAGCTCAGAACAACAATGCACAATGAATTAGGGATGACCTTCATAATGTCACACCAATTATTTCAGATATTGAGGTGACACTAAGGTGGAGCTCTGGAGGCCAGCTATACAGAGACTGCAGATACCTGTACTCCCTAGAGAGAGACAGAGAGAAGGAGTGGGGGGAGGAAGGAACACACAGAGAGATATTTTAGCAAGCTCACTGTCCTAATTTTCCCTTTTTTCAAAAAAAGAAAAAGAAGGACCTATTTTCCCCTGAAACTAAATTAATGACATGGACATACTATGCCATTTATATAAGGTCTGTGTACCATAAGGCCATGCAGTGATAATCATGAACAGCTTAGCTTATTTCATGTGAGTAAATGAGTCAGATGCAAACAAGTGATTTCATGAAAACAAACATAGAAGCGTCATTTTTTGATACCTGATGCCTCATTGTAGTAGACATTTATCCTCTCCAGCTGCAGGTCACTGTCACCTTGGTAACTGCCAGTAGGATCAATGCCGTGCTCATCACTTATCACCTCCCAAAACTAATGCAAAGCAAACACATTTCCGTGATGTTAGGAGAGATTTGAAGAACACACATGGCAAAAACGAGTTTAAAACGTGCTTCAGGCCTTCGTGTGTGTGTGTGTGTGTGTGTGCTGCGCATGTGTTTGATGACTAAGTGACACGCAGCAGTCGCTGCAGCCTCCAAAGCCCACAGGGGCCTAACCCCACCCTGCACCTTTATCAGCCATTAATAGTTTATAGCCTATATTATTATTTTTTTAAAGAAAATAAATTCCCTCAGATGTTTTCTTTAAATGACTCGGTTTTACACAGTACTAGACCTAAAATAAACAGGAAAATAAAACATGCATAGAATTAAATGATAATATTTATATAATACCTTCGCCCCAATCTGATTTCCACACTGTCCAGCCTGGATGTGAACGATTTCCCTCATGGCGATGCGGGCAGAGAGCTTCCTTTTTCGACTTGACCGGGGACCACTCTTCAGTCTGCTACCGTTGTATTTCTCAAAAACAGCACTTGCTTAATTTCTTGGGTGAACGTTGAGCCGGCGAGATAGATAAACGTGCTGCTGGTCAGATGACGTTGGCGCGGCGCAGCATCTCTTTCAGCCAATAGGAGCGGCTCAGTTTGATGCAGTGGAGCATGGGGAATCATGCCGCATCATCCCCCTGACATCACCCTGTCCCACGCAGGGGAAATTTTTAGCTTTCTTTTGCTGGATCGAGGCTGTACCGCACAGTTCTTTTAACTGTTTACACTGCCAGGAAATATCAGACCTGCGTAAAACACAAGACTGCAGCTACAGCAGCTGACTCTAATGTTTAGCAAGGTACCTGTAAAACGTCCATACACATAATTACTACTATTTAAACTGCGTGTGGTGCACCATTGCTTTATAGAAACGGAAACTACCCAATGTGACTGATTTAAAGGAGCTCATTTTTAAAAAGGTGAGCTCTCCAACCCCCACCCCACAAAGACGCATATTGCTGAGTCTTTAGTCCCACGTCATGTTAGCTGTTAGGTAACCGGTGTGGATAGAGTTAGCACACATCTAAAAATTCAAGGATGTCTTCCCTGCACTGACTATCTATATGTGAAAAAGGCTACTGTGAAGATATGTTTGCTGTATTTGTATTAAAAGTTGAGCTAATTGTATAATAAAAGATCTGTATATAAGGTAGATGTGGTAAGGTATTGTTACAAGACGAGCAAGTATAAGCAATATGTAAAAAGTTGAGGATCAAAATTATGGAGTCCATCTGGTGATACTGATTAAAACAAAAACAAAAAACTAATTAATCCTATTCCATGGTCGTGCATTCCAAAATAGTGACCATGGATTATTCATAGTAACACAATAATGGCTTCGTATTAATTTTTGCTTCTAAGGATATTTGCTATTAATCTTGCTATTATTGTAATGATATCCTATGATTTCTGGCAATTAAAGTGTCAAAATTAATAAGACACACCTAATTCAGGAGCACATTTTCAAAAGCGTGACTATGACTTAAAATTATCGTTCCAAGACATTAGTAATGCCTGCAAACAATTTAATAAACTCATCTCCACGTGTTAGTAAACTCTGGTCATAACTTGGTATCATTTAGACATGCAAGAACATTGACATTTCCCTAACAAAATAAGCCTCGGCTACTCGTTATTTTCCCCTCATCGGCACTCAGTAAACTGTAAGCAAATATTTCACAACTAATGAATCATTCTTAAATATGATGACTGGGTATGAAAACATACACCTAACCTGGTCAAACTCCGCCCCCATGTGGTTGAAGTTTGTAAAGCACAAAAACATCCCTTCAAACCTTTAAACCATCACTTATACATTCAAAACACATCAATATAGAAATACAGGAAATGAAGTGCTAGTGAGTGATGTTTGTTTAAACTGATCTTATTTCTGTATTGTTCCAGGGGTTATTTAGGAACTTATCAAATTTGATAAAGATAAACTAATAACAGAATTAATTATTTTGCTTTTATGATTAAAATCTATATATTTCTGTGATTAAACATGGATTCTTTTTTTATACAAAGGGTCAAGTCACCTCAATGAGAGACCAGAGATGGTCAAAGCTGGTCCCTTAAGACTGTTATCTCCACAAGGATTTTACATTAAGTCTTGGACAGACAGACAAAAATTAATTCAAACTACTACTTTTTTTCTTCAATAAGAATAAAAAAAATAGTCATTATTAACTGAAATGTAAAAAATTTAAAGAAGGTTCAGGATTTGTTGCAGCTTCCCATTTTACCAGGTCGCTAATTCATCTTCATTTGTAACAGTTAAATGTTTTAGTATTATACTTTAGTGTTTAAGAACAGAAAATTATAATTATAGAAAAAACAATTCACCAATAGCCATGCTTGATCAATAAATAGTGGTTTATTTTAACAACAGGTATGGCTTATATACAAGTGCATCGTCTGCTAAAACAACAACAGAATGAAACCAAACAAGTGGAACTAAATGTACAATCCATGGTTTTTTACATTCATTCAAATCTCCAGTCAGAGATTTTGAGTCGCTCGGTTGAGAGAAGCAAAACCTGAAATGTGTGCACTGGGAACTTGATGTACCCTAGACTTAATAGTCAGGTTCAAACAAGTCCTACCAGTCCACAAGAAGATTTATGATACTTCATTTTGTGGACACTGGATGCCTCCACTGATTTATTATTTACAAGTCAAAACAATCACACTCCTTTTTTTTTTTTTCGTTCGTTTGTTTTTCCAACAATATGAATATCTGCCAATCTACCCTGTCGCTGGTGCTAAGATTACTTTTCTGAGCTTTATCTCAAACTTACTCCAACTAAAGTCAAGCTAAGTGCAGAGAGTGGAAGTAACAGATCTTACAAGAGACACTGGTTGTGTTGTGCTGTGTCACTGACTTTACACTGGTGTTGCGTGGGGTTTGGGAAGTACACAGTTTCATTTCTGCCGTATGCACACTGACATGGATACCAGCATTCACAGATAATGACAACTATGGAGTTACATGAAGCTACTGACCACTGCATTCAACACACTGAGATGCCAAGAGTTTTTCATGAATTCATGAATTTATTGCAAATGTTATCGTGTAACTAGCAATTTCCATATAGTTTTCAAATCCCCAAAGTTTTGTTTTTTTGTTTGTTTTTGTTTTTAAGTAAAGACACTACCAGTCACCTTATGATTGCAGTTCATTGTGCTTTGAGGTGAAGCAGCACGGCATACATGCTATATGTCAGACAAAAAACAACCATGAATATCTAATGTGATGATAGGTTAAAAGATCACCCTGAATCAACAGCTGGATCCAAGTAGCATTTGAGAATCAACTGCACATGGGTTTTGCTCAATCATTCATATACCAGAAGACATGCAGCTTTTTTTGCGTGAGTACACAGACTTGAGTTTTGGTGAGTAAAGTACCTGTAATGTTCTTTATGGGTGTATCACAGATGGTAACAGAGAGTCAAATAGGTGTGGTGATGTGTTCGACTCCTGAATGACACCGTAAAATTGTTCACCAATAGTCCCTGGATATATGATCTACTGAGTTTCATCACATTTGAAATGACAAGACATCATTCAGTTGGCTCTGAAGTTTTACAGTACTGTGTTGTTATTATTATTTTAATTATTATTATTACCATTGTTATTATTAATCATTATTGTGAGGCTTGTTGTAAACAGTGGTAAATCCATCATAACACATTCTTCTTTAGTCAAGTATTATGAGCTCAAATGCAAGAAATTTTACAACTCCCAAGTTACACAAGTCAAGTATCCTGCTGTCCTTAGATGGACATGGACTTAGGAAGAATAGTGCTTCCATAAAAAAGACTCAAAGTTATGCATTCTATAACGGTATTTTGTAATTGCCATTTTGACAAGTGTATAGTATTTGCATTCAAGGAAAGCTTTGTGTGACCGTATGAAAAACACTGATGTACATCAACTATGTTAATGCTATGTGATCTGAATGATGCAGCAACAGTTGGCAATCACGTCAGACTTTTTGGCGTCTGCAGGTTTCATTTCAAAAACAGCTTTATGTCTTTTTTACAAAAAAAAGATTGAATCGTTTTTTTGACGCATCCATAATAATGTGCATGCTTTATCCCAACTCTGCACAAAATAAAGTGCCATCAAATTAAAGTGCCACAAATACTGTAAGAATAAAGCATAGCTCTGTACAATAAGGGCACACTGTGGGAGATTCTCCACATTATACGTTGAATTAAAAAATAAAATAACATTTGGAGTCAAGCTCAAAAGCTAATTATCCACTTACTTACATGGTCATATTTACCCAAAAATTGCATCCTAGAAATTTCAAAAAGCTGAAAACAAATTTGGAAAACTAAAGGTTCTTCCGATTTATTTTCAGCTGCTTATATAATTACCCTTTTGTGCTAACAAAAGCAGTTAGCCTCAGTTTCATTGACTTCTAATCAATCAAAAGGTGACACAACTTGCAGTCTTCTTCTGTATTTAAGAATCCTTAAATAGGGTAATGTCAGGTGTTTCCCAAAAAAGTTAAATACTGTACTAATATTAACATTTTGGCACTATGTCTACATTTACTTTTGGTCAGGGTAGTTTTTGGCTTGCATGTGCGAAAAGAAAATATCCAATTTGGATTGTTTACCATTAATGTAGAAAAAAGTATTTTGCAACATTCAGAATTTTTTTTTTTTTCCATTTAGGTAAGGCGTCGTTACTTTTTTGTACAAATACGTAAGATGAACATTTACTTTGAGCAAAAGTATCATTGATTTTTTTTTTCATTTGTTTTTAACATCATTGCATTTCTTCACCAGTGCTGATGACATGTCTCAGTGATTGTGGGTTATCATCTTCCAAAATAACAGACAGTGATTTCCCCCATTCATTTACATCCGAGTAGTTCATACGCTGGTGATATCCAGTGACATTCCTGAAAAGCAGAAGTTACTGTCACATCGTCACAAACCAGCCTGTGGCACTCTGTCACTTGTGTAGTCTCATTTATTGGCTAAATGCACGAAGACGGGAGGGAGGTGGAGGGGCGTTGAGAAATGTAAAGCAGCTCTGTAAGACAGACCTTCTCTACTCCAGGTGGGAACAGTCTTCATGAAGTACCTGAAGTCTGAGCAGGACAGTAAGCCCTCCACATACACACAGTTACCACCTCCTCCAGTGGTGTTAATATAGGTGGCTGCCTCTTTGTGCAACACTTAAAGCTTCGTTTCCTGGCTGGAGCACTGAATCATGACAACAATGTGCTGTTGACAGTGCTGTTTTCTGTACTAGCACTCTCTCTGTCCCTGATAGAAAGGACACCACAGTCTATTGGGGAGGACACGGAGTCCATTAAAGAGGAAAGAGCTGCTGCTTCTGTGCAACACGAATCTGTGATGGGACTTGGTACTGAATCCAAAACGAGGGAAACTGCTGTATCTGGTACAATGTCTGTGATAGTCAGCGTGGGTGATTCTGGAATCGAGGGACTCACAATGTCTGTGACAGGGAGAACAGCAGGAGACGCTGTAGTCTTGGCTGCATCTGTTACAGGGGGAGCGGGCGAGTCTGCTGAGGTCATATGGCCTGAATCAATTGGTGGGGGAGGTGTAAATGGTGAAACAGTATCTGGATTTTGGGGAGAAAGGGAATGAGTTGAGATATCTTTAACACAAGGAGAGGTAGAATCTAACTTGGTCAACGGAGAGTCTCTAATAGAAGGAGTACATGTAGAGTCATCTCCTATTTCTAACTGGAGGGGAATGCCAGAGTTTGGACTAATGGAGGGTGGAGGGTGAGTGGGAATGTCACAGTCTGTCACAGGGACAGAAGAGGGAACAGGGAGAGGGAGACCGTCATGCATAGATGGTGAAAGGGAGTCTGCTAAAGTGGCATGAGCATCTTCAAGCAAAGGTGGATCAGATTCTGTGATGACCACATCGGTGTCATCACCCACTGGGCTTGGAGACTTTAATGTAGAGCTAGGTGGAGGCTCAATGACAGGCGTTGTGCAGACCAGTACAGAGGTGAGCAAAGTTTGGGGCATGGAGGGAAGGGAACGGTCCAGTGAAGCAGAAGGGTTCGAGTCATCTTCGCTTGCAAGTGAAGGAGTAATGTCATTTATTTCAGTAAGGGCACATTCTGTTAGTGTTTTAATTGAATCCAGAGCTGTCGCAGGAGTTTCTTCTGCATCAGCTAAAAGTGGGTCTGTAACCAATGGAGCTTTGCGTAAGGGACTGGAAGACAGCAGGTGCTCTTTACTAACATGTATGCCACCATCTTTACCCACGGCTGTTATAAGGGTTGGGGACGAAGATGAAACTGAACAGCCATTCGGGTCTTTGGGCTCGGACTCAGCAGGGTGCACCTCCATGAACATAGTTACCGACGTATCTCCTGGCAACCCCGCAGTCAAGTCTACACCTGACGAAGCGGTAGAGTCCATGGTCGATACGGCCGTGGCGGCTGCCTCGTGGAGCGGTGTGTCGTGCACTCTGGTGTAATCCCTGCTGCTCTCAGTCGGTTGCAGCAAGAGGTGCTGTTCTCCGGGTTTCCTCGGGGGGAGCAGAGGTTGCCGAGTGTAGCTCTCACCGTCAGCCAGGGTCTCAGGGAGCGACTGGTAGCGCGTCTCAGGCAACAGTAGAATGCAAATGATGCAAATGAGAGTGCAGCAGGCGAAGATGATGTGGTGAAGAAAGTAGCCCTTCTGATTGTGTAGTTCCATGATGGGTGCAGTGAGCATACCGAAGCCAGCGCTGGCGAGCACCAAGCCCAGACCACCACCCCTATGGGCGGACAGAAAACGTTAAACACCCGGCAGCATGGAAGCGTGCCCACACATATTTTAAAACTTCATTTAAATGCTTACTTTTAATACAGAAAAGACAAGTCATGTCCTGGATTATTTACTTACATTTTTTGCCATTTATTTCTAGCCTGTCATCTCATCAAACAGCAGCAGAGAGTGCTGCAGTTCCATGACTCTACTCAAAATGTTCATTCATTCCTCTCCTGTAATTGCGTGTATACGCCACCAGGTGGAGCCATGGTAGTGCTTTCATCAGACCAACGGCTCTTAAATAACCCCACACAGCTAACATTAAGAGTAGTATCATCATGTCATACGGGATGGATAATTTGCACAAGGTCTGGATTACATTTGACACTTAACCGTAGCATTGATATTTCCTTTAGTTCAATCATTGCATTCCATCATTTAGCAGGAGGTGGCGCTGTTAATACATCTGCAGGATGGGCTGTCACAATGAAAATCCACCACACGATGTGAAATGCATTTCAGGCTGATCAAAGCAACAAAAGGTCATAAAGGAGACATCAAATTTTCCAGAGCTACTCAAACCATTTACTTTTACACCTCTGTTGTGCAAGAATACTGTTTCCACAGTATAAAACCCCATCCTCCACTCCCACCCTCTGATGGTACAGTCCTAGACTTGCAGTGGGCTTACCTGATCACAGTGGGAGTGATCTCAGCACAGAAGAAGATGCTCAGGTTGCTGACTGCGTGGGAGGAGAACATACCGATGATGGAAAAGGCGATGGAGAAGTTCTTTTTCAGCGTATCTGAGCTATCTGCTGAGAAAGCAGGAGAGACACATGGAACAATTTTCACTCAGCAGCCTCTGTATTAGTAAAGGATATCAGTGCTATGTATGTAAATAAGGGATAGTAGAAAGCATTTTTCATCTGTGCATTTCTGACATAACATTAAATTACTATTGTTTGCATAAAGATTTATACTATAAAGAGTAAATTAAATATAAAAAAGGGGCAAAAAAGGCCATAAAGAAAAACTGTATAAAAAAAAAACATTGCTGGATGCGAAAGTTATTCTAAATAATTCAGTGACTTGATTTCCAGCTTTTATCAATCAAAATGTGAGTAGTTTAAGCACCACTAAAGTACATTCTTTAAACTCTACAACTAGGAGATACCATCCAAGAATAATTTATAACATGTAACTTTAGAATATAATAGAATAGAATAGAATAGGCTCACCATCACACATTAAACATTAAACATATTAAAAGTAAAAGGACATAAACTGTCTAATATGATAAACATACCTTTTATTACTCAAGCACTACAGAAGTGGGAGTTCTATAAACCAGATCATGAAGTCACTCACAAGGCAGTTTATTCCTTTTTGATTATACAATAGAATGTTCTTACTGCACCAAGACATCCTTCTGGTAAAATAGTAATAAACTGAGTAAAAAAAATGGAATGCCTTCTCAACCCTAATGTTTATTGTGATGACTTATTGAGACATAAGTTTACCAATAAAAGCCAATTTAATCAGAAAATTGCTTGAATACAGAGCATTATGAATAAGACATGTAGAGGATGGCAGAGGATGACATGGAGATCAGAGAAGACTGTGAGCAGTGCTTGCTTCCCACAGGAGCTCAATGAGGGGATAAAAAGGAGGAGAACAGTGTTCTCTATAACAAAGAGCCTTGCCATCCTCACGACGAAGGGGATAAATATGTGAAAAGATTGCCATAATTACATCTAGGACCTCATTGTGAGTGTGTGCAGGGCTAATACAGGCCAAATGCAACTCAATTTCCAAACCTCTGCAGGAAAATGCAGCAGCCTAAATGGTTCAAGTCATGCTTTAAAACAATGTGATTCACACACTGAGAGAAAGTGAAGCTAACACATGATGGTGGGAAAACATCTGCGCACAAGCACTGTTACCGATCACTTCGTCCAACTCAAACATTTTCAGCAAACACAAGAAAAAGAAGCATAAAAAACAGATAAACATACCTATATTCAGGTGGTAACTGTACTTCCCCAGCACTAGAAAGTTAAAGAGATTGAGACCAATACATGAGTGATCAAAATAATACAAGCACTCCAATCAGATAATAAAACAATATACGCACAGATGTCAAACCAAGTTTGTTAAAAGGGTCATAACACAAGCCGTTTCAAAGAGAACATGACACAAGAGCATAACCTTGATGTGATGACTCCGGTTAAATATTAAATCTAGCTTTCCCTGAAACTGGATAAACTGGGATGTACTGTTTTCATCAGCTGGAGGACTTTTGGTACTCATTGACTACAACAGCGCAATCATGTTCAGTCAGCTAAAGGCAACAACGTTCCCGACTGCAAGCATATTTCACATATATGGGAGATAAGGGGTAGAAACTGACAAAGGTTAGAATGTTTCTCCTTAGAGGGCAGCCAGTTCTTTTTGACACATGTAAGGCATGAGTTGATATATTCAAGTGTTACATTTTGCAGTGTGAGAGTGCAAAGGTGTTCTTTGCTCTTACTACTGTGGCATGTCCAAGTGAAATTAACAGAAAATTGCTTATTAATTATTAGCTGGTAATCTCAGTCAGGCTCTTGTCAAATAATAGCAATTAAAACTGCCATCTAAACATAACTGCCTCACATATATTATAGACTAGATAATCATCATGTGCTAATCATTATAGAGGGGTTTTCACAAATAATATTTTGGGGACCGGGACACAGACGTTGTTGGTCGCTCGTAACAAATTGCTGTAAACCCTCCTGTTTGACCAATACGCCTCGCATTCCATCATGTCTGTAGTGACTCTAGTGACTGTTTTCATTGGGATGACATCAGACTACAAACAGGGAAAATAGTATGCCACAATATTTTCTTGCAGTCATTTATCAGTGAAAATTATTTTTTATTTTTTTCAAAAAAAAAAGTGTGACAGGATAAAGAAAACAAAAAAACCTCATTTACTTTGATATGGACAGTTGGCTCTTGGATTAGCTAACGCTGCAGCCACTTCCACCTGGCTAGCTTTCGCAGTCTCACTCAGTAGTGGATTCCAAAATTTTTATTTCAGGTTATAATTTGTGCCCTAATAAAAATACAGCTTACAAAGACTTAGCTTAAAAGATAACATTTTCCTTTATATTGTTGTAAAATTATTATCATCAATCATCAGTGAAAATATATGAGTTAGTGATCTTTCTTAGGCGTGTATTTCCACTATTTATCATCAAACTGTACTTTTACAAGCAGATTTTTCTCAATGTATTAGTTATATTTGGCTCAACTCATCTGAAAGCTATACTAATAGCAAACAAGGCAAGTTACATGTTGGACAGATATAAATCCAGGATTAAGACGAGCCAGGCTTTCTTACTGGTTTGAGTTACACTAGGCAAAAGTGCAAACTTACTGGCTGTAGCTTCATATTTGACCAGATGAGAGTAGAATTTTACTCATCAAAGTTCAAAATATTGAATTATCAATTTAGTTTGCCAGATCACTAAAAGCCATTTCTACATTTATTTTTAAGTTTCTTTAATACTCAATACTTCCAGCCGTAGTTAAACTCAGTCCGTTGCAACAATGTGGCCCCACTCCTCAAAGCAAGAGGAATTTCCCATTAAAGGGTTAAATATTCTTCAAATAGTACTCACAGTTAAGCAGACCCAGCTGCAGCAGCGAGGCCAGGGCAGTGACGATCATAAACATAAGAAGGCCGCCGCGTCGGCCCATCAGGCCCACAGCTGGGCACAGCGCAATGCATGACGTCACGGCAATGCCCGCCATTGTGTAATAGTCTGCATAGAAGCTGTGGAACATCGTGGTTTCCTGGGCATCTTGATCTATCATGCTGCGAGCAAAGCAGTGGTGGATCCCATAACCTGTTAGCCTGGGTGAAAAGGTACAGAGGGACAAGCAGTTCGTTGTAAAAATGTAGAGGCCAAATAAAAGAATATTTGACTTGAGTCAGCAACGACAGAGAAAACAAATGTGCCAGACAATTCAAACAAAAGCTGGGAGGAGAGGGAAGAGGAATACTTTAATATCATGGTGTTGTCTCTTATCTCAGCGTAAGTCACAGAACAGCACGGATGTAAACACAGAGTTAATGGCACAGAACACACCTAACGTGCACATACAAAAAATACAAGCAAACACTCGCAGGCTGTCTTCCTGCTTGTCTAATGGTTCTTAACGACAAAACTCATGTAAAATTTATGCTGACTGAGGTATTCAGGGACACTGAAGCAGAGATAAAACTGGGTCTGCTGAGCCGCAGATGGGGTTTCAGACAGATAGACAAGGAGAAGGGAGATCCCATTGGAGATGAAAAACAAAGAGCAACCAATATGGAAGCGAGGGGCTAGAGATCAATGCTGTATTGAACATGCAAGTTGATAGTTGCATCTGGAGGGCACAAAATGCTGCAACTGACTGGCATTGTCCCACACATGCATACAAGCAGTCCTTGTTTTCAGATTATTTTCACAAATTCACATCAATGTCTGACTGGTTTCTGTACATCAATACATAAAACTAATACTTACGAGTTGACACATAGAACAACAATGTTCTTCCACAGGTTCCTTGTCCCAACCATTTTCACAATGCATGTCTTTTTGGGTTTCTTCTGAAGAGCGCTTTGTAGTTCTGAAAACAAACAAAAAAACATGTTAAAACTCAAAAGCTGCTCTTTCAGAAGGTGCATTTAAATCATGTTAAAACACAATGACGTTTTATGTATTATACAGTATATTGACTGCAAGTATTAAAACATTTCCACATGCCAGGGCTCAATATCTAGAAAAAAAATTAAATTATCTGAGTATTTGGATTTATTTGAGCCGAGGAGAAAAAATGCAACAAGTATGATGACCTTTTAACCCATTAAAACCCGGACCCATTTCTACCTCAAGGAAATTTCTACCTATGTTAAACACGTGTTCTATGTTAAATGGAGAACATAGAACACGTTTCTAAAAAAAAATTCTAAATTCCACCACAAGGTTGCAAAGATCTCGAAAGTGACTTATATGTCACTTCGGGCATAAAATGGTTAGATTATATGTAAACTTATATGTAAAACCTTAATTTTAATTTTTATATAATTACATCATGATGATTTGTCAAAACTATATGACCCCATGTTACATTTTTATGTGGCAATACATCCATAGAGGACACATTCTTGAGCATGCCAGAAGTTTGGACACCACAGATTGGTTTGCTTCATAATTTCTTTTGTGGCAAATTCAATCAAAATCAGAATTGAAATATGGCAGGTGTACCAACTTAATTTATTTAATTGTTTATGCATTTAAGTTAATTAAGGAGATCATTTCACAAAATGATTTCATTTTGACTGCCATGATAGAACAAAAACAAGTTTACCTGATAAATGTGTGATGTTCTGTAAATATATACATTTTTTACAATTATCTGGTGACCAAATGCACCATTCTTTGCTTGATCATTTTATAAAACAATTTTCAAAAAATGTGTTAACAAAAGTTTATTTTTGAACATTAGCTTGATGTTTAAACATTACAATTCCTGAAGTGGATAATTCTTACCTTATACCCTTTGAAATGGCTTGTTTCAAATTAGCTGGCTAGCTGTTTTTACACATGCAACTTTCAGTGAAGTTCAGTTGGTGGGTATGGAAACACATGATTACCCCAGTGGTCACATGACCTATCATAAATGCACTATAGGTGTTACTCTGGGACTACATTAGTAAAGATTTAAGGATTGACATAGCATGGATCCATCCAGAATGTTAATACGTTGTGAGACACCGGTGTCACGGTGGGTCCTTATGGGTTAAACTGTCCAAAACCTAGGAGCTCTCTGAACAGTTTTTATTTTACCCTTAAGGATAAGATTATATAGATTTTTTCTTTTAGCCTGGTAAATCTCCTCCAGGGACCTGTACTGCAAAGCAGGTTCAACATATACAGCGCATCTTCTGCCTAATTACACCCAGTAACATAGGTTTCACTAAATGGCATTACAATGCTTGTTAACCCAGGTTTTCTGGATCTTAATAAATGCATGATTATTGAAAAAAGGGTCCCTGCAATTGACTGGTTTCCTGTCCAGAGAGTTCCCTACATGTGACTGGTAATTTTTTGAAAGGCACCAACCCCCAAAATGTTGGAGTTGGAATGTTTTAGCCTTTCAGGTGCAACACTTTTTGTTTTAAAACATAAAATAGTTTTAGTTGTCCAGTAATTTCATTAACTTTCATGTGGATAGGAATATGAATATATTAAAAACATATATTTAGAAATTTGACTTTGTCCATATCCTAATCTTATGAAGTCAAATAGGTCGACACAGGTAGATGGAAGTGTATATAACATCTTCTAGCACAGCTTCAGTCTGCTGTCGCGTTCTTTAGGTAGTCTGAGATTGGTTTATAAAGAATTGCTTAAAATCTTGTCAAAATTGAGCAAAACAAAAACCTGAACCACCGCGTTCTTTTTGTTTTGTTTTTAAAAGCTTTTCTATTTTGACTATGTCATGTCCTCTCTTCTCAGGGCAGCGCTCTGCTCTCACTCAAGTTTACATTGCTGCCTTCCTGCAATAACTGGCATCCTATCAGATTACAGAGCAAAACTGCATTTTGTGAGACTTCTCTAGAGATCTAAGTTGTCTGTCACTAAAAATAATGTGATTCTGTCAGCTTCAAACACAATAACTTTTACTTTGCTATACATGATTGTCCCAAGTTATCACTGTTCATTGCAGGAGTGGCTCCTGATCACAGTTTGGGTCTGACAGCAAAGATAGCTACTAATCAATATTTCACAACCAAATACAAGAAGAAGGACAAAAATTAATAATCCCAGAATTTTCCTGAAATATTTCTATGTGGATTTGCGTTCTCTGCTTCAAGTTTGAATGCAAACCAAGTGCTTTGATGACTCAAGCAAGGGCAACCCCTGCTTTATTTCAACCACACAAAATTCCATAAAGACTTTTTAATGAGAAATTCACACCCAATACATCAAGTCACCTGCTGCTTTGCAAGACAGGTCTGACAGAGCACAGAGATCAAGTCTTCCTAGGCGAGGAAGGCCCCTGCCCTACAGGTGATACGTGACACAGCACACACTGGATGTTTTGGTATCAGACTGCAGGTTGCCACAGCAACATGTCCCTTATATGTGCTATTGTACTTCATCTTGACTCAGAAATATGACGGCGTTTCCACACCACCCCCTCAAGGTTATCTCAGGCTGAGCCACTCTTTCCAGTGATTTCTTGGCAAAGCATCAAGCCCCTAAGTAAAATGATTCCTCCTCAGATGTATGATAATGATTCAGACAGAAATTGCAAAGATGGCCTAATCAGTGCTCACACATGCACCGGCCATGTCTAAGTGCTAGAACTCCTCGTCTGTAGCAGCAGTACGAACATTCGATGTCCCACAGTGATTGTGAAAGTAAGAAACAAAACTGTTGGAGACAGCCTGTCACTATATGCACGAGACAGGATAGATTAAAGCCTGAGGCAATGTATTCTCCCCTAAATGCTGATTCAGCAGACAGCTTATGAGTTCAAAAACAGTACTATCAGTATCATGCCTGGTGTTTCCCTTTGAGGCTTTTATCCAATAGGCAAACAGCTATGATAACCACTCAAACTAATCAAAGAACAGAACAGAAAAAAAAAACATATCACGATAAGGAGTCCTTCTGCAGCTCAATGCAAATTCAATCTACTGTACTGTGAACATGATTGAGTCTGCTTTGGCCCCGGCGGGTCGCCTGTGCACAGACAGTTAACCTGAGGTCAAAGTGTCCGACCTGCAGCCATCTACAATCTGACCACTGTCAAGTCAGTCGTGTCCACTCACCCAGCATATAATGAAATTAATGAATGTCTGAGAGTGTCATAATGTAATGTTCAACACCCACTGCAACCTCTTTAGTGGCATGTTGCTATGGTAACTAGACTGGAAATCGACATAACCTTGTCAATCTGGTTAATTTGGGAAAGCACAGCTGGAGAAACGAATGCCTTTCAAACAGATGGAACAGCAAATATATTAAGGTGACAACATATAGCCTATGAGCTCAATGCTACATATATCTAACATATTAAAATGGGGGGGGGAATGCAGTAGTTGCTCTGAAATATTTAAAGCCGACATGCTGTTTTCATTACCTGTGAGAATGTTGTCTGTATCAAGCTCCACGTTGACTTTATTCTTCTTTGCGATGTGTCCCATGATCCATTTGGAGCGGCAGTACTGCTGAGTGGCCAGCAGCCAACGCAATGACTCAGGGAAGATCCTGTCAAAAAGGATGGGGGATGGCCTCATTAATATGACATGAAAAACGAATCACAACGGAAAGAGTCCTTCTGCTGAAAGACTGAGATCTCTCTTAGCAGTGCTATGGTACATCTTATTTTATCACCAGTGTCCCTCTTTAACACTTCCAGACCCAGTGCAGGAGGTCCAGGTTACCAGAAACTGCAATGGTAAGCTGATAGACTGATGCGGAGAATTAAAACAATATATATCCTGAATAAAAATTTAACTCCTGCTGTGTCAGGCAAGAACGCACACAACACGCACGTGGTATCATCTTGTTACAGCTGTAGCTGTTTTCATTCGTTATGCTCCATTACCTGGTGTTTGTGTTACATTATGCAGTGCACATGCCTCTGAAGGCTTCGGTATCTGCATGTTAATGTAAAAAAACGAAAACTAGCAACCAACGGATTATCTTTTAGAAACTCCAGTAAGGCCGGTTTTTTTAATTGATCAAAGATAGTGGCTGCAATTATGGCTTCTTCCTTACCTGTGTTCCACCTCTCCCCCATGTTTTATGAAATTTGATTTGCAAATGGTTTTGTGGTAAAATTACCCTTCCCCTCTTCCATGGCTGTTACCATGGCAGAGAAACACATGTATACATTGAAAACAGTGCAGGATTAATCTTTGCTTTGGTGTGGCTCATAGTCGTTCCCACAACCACTTTATGCATTTAGCTTGTGTCCATAAACTATGTTTGGTTTAATCAGGAAACTAAACATTGTCCTATTTGTTTTAAGCTGCTGAAAACCAAGAGCTTTAATACATTTGTAGATCTAGGTAGTGTGTGTTGTGTGTATGGCAGGGTTGAGAATAAAAAAGAGTGCACATTGAACTTAAAGTTCAATGTGCACAATGTGCACATCAGGTAATGTTTCTGAAAAGCAGCATTAATAAGCTCCCAAACTGCTTCACCACCAAACTGCTGAGTTGTGAGGATTATAATCAACATAAAATTGTATCTGAAAATACAAACACAAAAACTGCAACAGTGACCGCCCTCACACTAATCTTCACTACTCCTGTGGAAATCCTCACCAGTTCTGTTCTGTGTTCCACACAGATGAAAGACCGGTTTTGATGTTTGATCAGATTCGTGCTTTGAAATACTTCAGCTTTTTAATCAAAAGGGTTGTGGTGCATCTCTTCTCTCTGTTTCACATCATATAGCACGCTGATTGATAGTGGTGGAAGGTAAACAGGTTTGTTTGCTCCAGCACAATCATGATGTATTCCATTTGGATCTGGAAACTTTGTCTTTTAACACATTCATATCCCTGTTTGACAGACTACTTAATGTTATATTGTAAGCCTTAAAACAACCCAGCTACCTCACAAAGTTATCAAAATAAACAGAAAATCCACGACTAGCTTTTATCTGACCTTACACCCATAACAGAGGTCATTACTCGTAAATGTCCTATTTTCTGCAAAATATATTCATATCTGCAAAAGCCACACAGCAAACGGGATCACACTGGTAGTTTTAATTGCAGATGGTGCCTCATATTTGTGGAATTTCCAACACAGCAGAACAACAGTAGAATTTCTACCACTTTTTAAAAAATCTCTAAACAGTAACAAAAACACATAGCTTAGTACCAAATTGCAGCACATTGCTAAGGTGTTTTTCTTACCAAATGTAGGACAGCATAAGCAGCAGGGGACAGATGATGACAGCTTGAAGTACCTGCCAGTCACGACAGAGGTACGCCACACCGGGCATGAGGAGCTGACCTCCCAAAACCACAAAATTGGCCACCATGGTCATGGAAAACCGCCATCCTGGCAGGCACAGCTCAATCCCTGTAGACAGGACAAACAGGTGAGAGAAAAAAAAATCTCCATTAGACAATTACAAGTAATTTTGCAACCCGTTTTCAAGGTTTTTGGCTTAGTGAGTAAAGAATAGAAGATTGAAATCATATAAAGATAACGTACTCAGATAACTATCAGATATGTCTGTGGCATATTGGTGGATGAGCAGACCAGTAAATCTAAAATTATCTAGAACTGATTTGTTTTTACTGAGTAGTAATAAACAAAACAAAACAATAGAACAGGTTAAATCCAGATCCAGCAACACAAAGCCGTTGTAGCATATTAAAGACAATTCCAACAACATTAATAAGAATACATTTCAGTTAACATAATCATGTCATAAAATGCTTCCTGTGTTCCCTCACATGTTAATATAGTAAAAATGCTGCATGCTACCAGGTCAAGGAGGATCTGAATAGCATTATTCATGTTAACATAATGAGATCACAGCTGATGATTCAACAAATAAAACGGGACACACCTGACAAGGTGAGGTAGACAGGCCAGAACAAGGATCCTGACATTGCTATTTTGAAAGAAATTACTTTACTTTAAAAAAAGAGAGAGAAAAGAAACGACTTTACATATATCTGAAGTAACAAAATACCTACAAATGATAACTTCCTCTGTGTTAAAAACAACTTTAAACACTTGGCTTATGTCTTGATACAAATTACACTTTAGTTGCAAAAGGTGCAATAAAACTACTGCAAGATGAGAAAATAAGAAATGTTGCTCATATGTGATTAAAAGTTCCTAATTCTGCATTCTTATTCCAAATTCTGCATTCTTCACCATTGGAATTTCCCAGTTCTGTTCAGCTGAATATATGAAAACTTTAAATAGATCAAATCCTTATCTAATCAATAAAGGCAAAACTTTACATCCTTAATTAATCACTATGTACAGTTATTGTTCAAAAACAGTAGACTGATGGAAACAGAAAGCTGCTGTGAGGGTGAACCGACTAGAAAAAGACTCCTTGTACTCATTTCTCTGCTACCAGAATGGCACCGATTCATTCACCTAGTCATTAGCATGCACACCACACTGGCAGCCAGCAACCCCCGACAGTCCAGCCCTTTTCTTACTGCAGTACAGAGGCTACGTTCCCATCAAACCACAGAACATGAATGCTACTGTTATTCTCAATTAATCCTTTGTCCTGCTTCACTTATCCCTTTTTTGTGACACATCACATTTTTTCCCCCTAACAGGTCTCCTTTGCTGCCAAGAAACAGTCTTCAGATGGGCCTTTCAAGGTGACAGGGCCAGTATAATACAGTGGGTGTTGGTGGCCCCCCACTTCATTCCAGCGCAAAAGACCGGAATTTCAATTAGGACTTGCCCCCCCTCTGAGGACATGAATAATGCTCTCTGTTCACAGACACTATCGCAGCTGGAATGACAAAGCCAATGAGCGGGGAGCAGGGCGATGGGTGCAAGACCCGCTGAGTTTGAACCACCTAACCTCAAGGCTTGCCGTCGGCATGCTGCTGGGAGGCAAGTGCTGGTTCACTGCTTATGGAACTGCATGGGATTTGAAGTCTTTGGTTGTGTATAAAGCGTCATGTGCGCTGAACAGGTCACTGCACTGTGAAAGATTCATGTTGTGGTAAGCTGTGGAGAAATGTATGTGGGAACCAAAATAAAGACGTGGCGAAAAAATTACAAGGAACTGAAGGGAAAAAAAACACAAACACCTGGTCTATGTTTTGGGAATGTAATATGATATTCATACTGCATGACTGTCTTTTTCAGGATAAAATTGTTTTCATCTTCCACACTGACTGGTTTCATTAGTAGGAGAATAATGTGCATCACCAGCTATAACTTATGGGAAGTTTGGGACCATTTGATCAACAGAATGGTGTTCCAATCCTCCAGTGGAGTTTCAAAGACTTGTAGAATTAATGGCAAAACACACATGGGAGTCCGAGAACTTACTAAGACACTTAATGTCATTATTCTCTTTCAATTTGCTACCTGCTGCTATCTAACTAGTATAAACTACTGAATGAGCACCAGAGGCTGAGAGGCAAGGTCTGAGCTCCTTACTCCTGGTGACCCTAATCCTCAAACCTCTAGGTCAGCATTCCCCCAGCGCTCTGCTACAACCTCTGTCCCATTGACATAAATCTACTAGTACCCAATCTAATGGTTAATGGTAGATTTATAGCATTGTGGAACATACATGTGGAACATACAAGAAGGTATAAAACAAACTAATTCAAATACAGTTGCAGAAATACAAAGGACATAAAATGACATCATCAATGATCAGACCAATAGCCAATTAGTAAAGATGATAATCCCCAAAGAAGATTTGACTGGCTTGCTGACTTTGGCAATACAGGAGTGTGAGCCATTCTCTCTGGTGCAAGTTGCAGTAGTTGCTAGACGTCTGTCAAGCACGCGCCACTTAAGGAGGCCCATTGTTTCAGCAGTGAAAGAGGTTGGTTTACCACTGAGGGGACTAAGTGCAGCCACTCCTTAAATTCACAGGCTAATGTCATGACCTTTTGCTGGTCACATGAGTTCCATGGCTCTATGCCATTATTTCTTCTCCCAATCATCCCAGCTTGATCTGCCAAGTCCTAAAATGATTCTGATATGAAGGCAGTGGCATTTCCTACTTTGAAAAGACTTTATGGCGTTGTTACGATTTTCTGTTGGATGCTATTGCATCAGTCTAACAACCAAGACTGCACCTTCATGAATGAGTGCCATCCCTCAGTCAGTTTACCCGTTCTTTTCCTCATGTCATTTACTCTGCATCTGGGAATTCCAGTGAATCAGAGCAAAACTTACCCGAATCCTTGAATCATTCTCTCTTTCTCTGATTCATTCAGCAGTTAAACTAGTCTGGTGTCTATTCATTAAAGAGTGTTTCCTTCTGCTATAGAAAAACAATCAATTAAAGCTCTGTAAGTGAGTCTTCCTGCATAGCCAGCTACCGGGATATACCCATTAAAACAGGATCAGAAAGAAGGCCACAATGAAGATAAACATTAATGAAATCAACACAGCTGTAAAGCTGACTTGCAACTAAAATTCTGCCCCCCCCCCTCTTTTTTTATTGCTTATAGCAAAATTGTAGCAGTGGCATGGGCAGAACACATAAATTGCTCACCACTAATTAGTCACAGAGAGCAAAACTAAATATCACCCAATCCTATACAGAGATAAGGCAACATGAACGCAATGTGGAGCTGTGTTCAGTGGTACTAGCCTCATGACATGCAGACGTTAGCATTGCTAAAAATCCATCAGTTCTGAAATGACCTTCATTACAAGGTCTGTTCAGAACACATTCATTCAAAACTGGGACATAATGAAGGTGGTGCTGTTCTGAATGGCTACACAGAGAGGCGGGCTGATGAATTTATGATTATAGAGAGGGGGAATAAGTCAGTCAGCCTCTCTCAGTTCAGATATTGGAGGATAAAATCTCAAATTGGTGTTGAACTGAACTAACTGAACTGCTGATGAGTTTTTTTGGAGATCTTCTAAGTAGCAGACCAGTGCTGTGCTGTCACCTAACAGCTTTTCCCTGATTAAGGTCCGATGAACCTTGGTCTTTGGCTGGCAGACTGCAGACTGAACAGTTTTTGAAGAGAAGGAAAACTGAAACCTCTCTGGAGCATAGTGATTACATAGAGGAAGAAATCAAAAAGCATCGGGGTGACTGTAAAGTCCTGTTTAAGCCACCGTTAATTAGGAATGCCTCCGAATAGCTCATTGCTCTGAAGGTATCCTTCACGTTCCAGCAGAATATAATCACCTGAGAGGTCCTGGCAGACAGCCAATGCACTGATGGAGCATGAAAACACTCATGCTGACTAGGTCAAAGGCCTTTGTCAGATCAATTAAGGGCATGATAAAATGGTCCTCTCTGCTTATCGTCATTTGTTTTAGAGTTTTTAAAGCTGGAGGATCCCACCGGTAGTAAGCAATTAAGATTCTAAGAACAAATGTGGGGGTTGAACCTGTAGTTTAACAAGCAAACTTCTGAATAACGTCAGCAGGAAGTATTTTTCCCCTCTCTGCTTATACAGAGCGGCTGTGTTAGCACACAAACATCCTGAGGTATCCTCCACTCTCGCCTCTTGCGAGCATTAAAAAGGGGCTATTGACTTAGAATAAGGCCATGCTCATTGATTAGTCTCTTATCTGGTGTTGTGCAGAATGCCAACTAGCCCTAACTAGCCACAAGCACTTTCCTTTGATCTGTACGTGCAGAAATACTCAGCAATCAGGCCAGTAAAACACCACCGGGGGAGTATTTTCTTTTGATAATATTTGTGTGACTATTTGGATGGTCTGACTATCCCACAAGTCTACTAACCGCATCTCCTTATTCCAATGCATTAAAAAAAACCCCAAAAAAAACATCACTACAAAACAAGCCATCAGCTCTCGGGAAGTTGCCATGAGCTGGAACACAGACTAACCACAAGCACCGTAATCTGAAAAAAAGAAGAACTGAAACAGTTATCAAAAGGTAAGTAAAAAGGTTACCAATGCTGATTTGGCAAATAACTGGACTTCACTCAGGAATTTTCTGATGTAAGACAATGTGAGGTTATGTCATGTGAAGTCCCACATTTAGTAAACACACACTTTTTGTAACAGGAGGAGATTGACTTTATTCCAGAAAAGCAAAAAAAAAAATCCTTACTTAATCCATGCAAAAAAAAAAGAAAAACAACATTTGGGCAAGAGAGGAAGTTTGCTGCACAACATGCTAGCTCAGCACAAAAGGGAACTTTAACCCTGCTCTGAGAATAAAAAAGACTGAGTGTGCACCTTAACCCATTTATCAGCAGACAGCTGGAGCAGATTGTGGAGAGCAGTGAGGATGGCCCTATGTTCCATGAAAGAGACTTTTCTTTCAGTGAAACGCTTTTGTGCTTTGTACACAAATTCCAGTCTACATCCCACCCTGCCTCTACAAAGATTACACGACCCCCTTCACTCACTTCAGTGATTTTAGCCATAGCATAGTCATATTAAATCAAAAGTTGCATTAATAAAATTAACAGAACAATCAGATTCAGCATGTAGAACACACACACAGCACGGCTTGTTATATTGTTTCTACAAATAAAAATATGATGTTCAAAGAGAAAATCTATGATAACACAGAACTTCTATTTTTTCTATGCTGCCCCTTGAGCCCCTTCTGTGTGCAAACATTAATGCCTGAGGTAAGCGGAGGGCAAGCCTGAGAGAAAGTGACTCATTATAGCCAATACTGAGGAAGACAAAGTTGACCTGATGTGGCCGACCTGACAAGACAGAAGATGGGACTGCAGCAGGAAATCTAGATAGCCCATCATGCCAACCAGAAGAGGATTACTCCACTATGAAAAAGTAGGTAAAAATACAGACAGCTGAGTGTACAGACATGACTCCAAAAAAGAAAAAGAAACTTCTAGCAAAAGACGAATGAAATGTAGATTTGGGATGCAACCAGTTGTTATGCGAGCATTGTTTTGTTTTGTTTTTGTTCTGCTCTGTACACCGAATGCTGCTCCTAAAAAGTGCTTAAACTTATTTGATTAGCTTGATTTTCTAAAGACATCAAGAGTGTTTAGATAATTTATTTGTATAATCAATATACAGAAACTATTACTGACATGGTTATAGAAGTTATTTTACCATCACAAGCTTTACTAATAGCAAAATCAAATTCTTTTTGACTGTCATAGGTAGGGATGAATGATATTACTTTTAAATAAAATCTCAGGAAAATAGAAATATACATGCTGTTGGGGGGGAGGGATAAATGTGTTGACAACATTTTTGCGACCATAAATTTACTGTACTGGCTTCGATGCTTTTATAAACATATTTAGACATCTATTTATATGAATTTTACATGTCTTTAATCATTTAAGGGTCACAAATCTATGACAGATAATGTGTAGTTCATGAGATTCTTTGAATTCATTCAGAATCATTGCAAGAGAACAATACCCCTAACATGAATTACTATCCATACACTCACAGAAAAAATCCTAGACTCCCCATTTCTTGGATTTCTGTTCATTTTACAAGCTACTATCTCCTGTATGAATCACGTGACTAAAAAAGACAGAAGGGGGGGGGGGGGGGGGCATGACAACGTAAACGCCAAGCG